>ML211197.1:0-50115 GCA_004369055.1 Polyporus arcularius HHB13444
ACGAGGCACGTCTGGTGCGGCTGGATGCTCAGGTCGTAGCCCGTGCAGCTGCCGCAGCCGCTCTCCTTGCAGAGGAAGATGGTCGCGGGGTAGACGGCGAGGGAGGAATCGGCATGCGGGCCGCCCTTTCCGACTGCGGTGCTGTTAGCGTGCGCGGAGACACTGCCGAGGATGAGGTCGACGACGGGGATCCCGTTCGCAACGCTCACGGCGTCGACGGTGGGGGTGAGGGTGGTACCAGCGGCGACGGGAGTCGATTGCACGGCACCGGCGAGAGCGATAGCGAGGGTGGTGAAGGTGAAGAGCATTGTGGATGGGTGCGAGAGCGACTCGTGTGGGAGGTGCGACTGCTATTGTGCTGTGGACTGTTCGTCTTTGGCCTGGAGAGCAATCGATCTGCACCAAGGCTTATATACCTCTGCAATGCCCGCCGATGGTGGTGCATTTCATCTCGCAAGGGCGCGTTTTCATCGCCTTACCGGTTCGTTGAGAGCCCACTGGTGTCGGCGACAACGACAACTGTATAGCGGTCAGCGCCCAAAGCATCAGCTGGAACATAGAGGACGACAACGTCTCATATCTGGATGAGTCTGGACGAGTGCCGCGCGCTCGCGTTGCGGAAATTCACTCCGACCTGTCTGTGTGTCGGATCGTATTAGACCCGGCCAAGAACATTGGCGGTCGATTCTGCTTCTTGCCGCGTTGGCGGGAGCCAGTCAAACTGTAAATCATACATTAAATAGGCCATGCTCCTACAAAACAGCCGAAGGCACCGTTGAGGACAGTGTGGGCTATCGAACTTACCGCGCACATTACTTCGGTAGTAGAGGAGGACGCCTCAGACACGTTGTCCTGACACGACGGAAGGAAGGATTAGCCCGCGAGAGCGGTTGGACGAGAGCCTCGCAGACGGAGAAGCACTTAGCGTTCTGTCCACCGCCGGGACCTGCTGACCAGTTCCTGGCCCTGAATTGCAGCGCTGCACCTTGCAACGGAGGTGCGATTGTATAGCACGCAGTGTACAATTCGGAATAGGATTCTTCGTCGTGGAAGTGGTCGTCAGTGCAAATCCGTCGGAAGTCGGAGTTCGTGGGAAACACCTATGAACCGAGCCAAGCGTTATGGTTGTCCGGGAGGAAGAACCGGGAGGAAGAACCGGAAGTAGCGCCGCCGCCGGCCAAGGGAGGTTAAGAGAACATCTCCAATTCACATCAACCTGGAACGGCCGATGCGATCGACATATGTATTCAATGAAGTGGTGACTCCCGCCCAACGAAACATGGCGGTGTGGTAGAAATTTAAGCTATGCGTGAGGGGGGCTGAGGGGCCGAGTACTAGAGCGCGTCAGTATGATGCATCATGACTCGGCAAGCTCGGAGACTACTCATACAGCTGCTGTGGTACCAGAGTGTGTAATTATGAGCTTCGGTGCTAGTCTTGGTCATGCTTGAAGGGGGGTTTAGGCAGCGGTGCCGGCGTGAGGCTGACAGTGACAGCATGCACGATGCCTTTCAATTGGGCGTCTGTAATCATAGATGCGCGCGGAGTTGCGCGGAGTATGTATGATCTTCAAGTTTGCCACGTGAACACCCAGGACAGGCAGCTCAGACGCCGACACGCAACCTAGCAAAGAACCGTGAGGGCTACTGTGAATTAGTGAAACTGTAAACAAGTTCGTGCAAGCGACTCGCAAATCTCGGGATCAAGGGGCGGCGTGCTCCTTCATCTCGCTACGTGAACTCGCATCGAGCGTCTGCGCTCGAACCCGTTCATCAGCTGCCAGCAGGCGTGCAGACTCAGACGTGTTTCATCGGACGTGTAAGTACGTACAGCATGCTACTACGATTGGACCGATATACGCAACTCATACTTCAGTTCAACTAGAGCTCCGTCTTCACAGGATGACCATCCACAACACGGTAAAACCCGACATTGTGTTGGGGATTCTGGCCTGCTGCTTCCGCTAACGCGTAGTCCCGGTCCTCCATGACCATCGGCATCCACCGGCAAATCGCTGCATGTTCCGCGGCGTCGCTGACAACACGTCTCATAAGCGATCAGTCGACAGCACTACAGGAAGGAGGACTCACGATAGGAGGCAGGAGTCCGAGCACCAGGTTGCGAAGCCGCACTCCGGGCATTTGATCGCACCGTCCTGCTCGGTCTGCATGTCGCAGCCGCGACGCGAGCACTGTCCCGGTACCTCAACCAGCACCTGCAGGCGGTTCAAAGCTCGCCAGGTTGCCTGAGCCCATGTGGGATCGTCCATCACGACTGAGCCGCGTAACATGCCCGTCGCCTGGAAGGCTGCCTCGCACTCGTTAATCATGCAGCAGGAGAAGAGGTGCGCGGGAATTCTCGGGCGGGGCAGTTTGGAATTGACCAGCGCGCGTGTCCTTGCGCTCATGTATGGCACGAGCAGCTGAATCTTCCTCAGGAGGCACGCGAACAACGCTGTTGCCTGTGTCAGCGAGCGTCGTGCGAGAGGAGAACGTACAGTGCGTACTTATAGCATCTCCCTGCAGGAAGTCGCAGGTACGCTCGTCGATCGCATCGAAAAATCCGGCGGAGAGCGACCTGTAGAGGACATCATCGAAGTGTGCTTGCTCGCCCATAAGGGCCAGGACTTCTAAGAGCTTGTGGTGGGTCTGGATGATTGCGGTGAAGAGCTGCAGCCCGTGCACATCTGCCGGTGCGAGACGTGTAGCCTCCACAAGCGAAGGCCATAGATCCTCCGAGTTGGCAGCGAATGGCACGGGAGAGTTCCTATGGTGCAGGATCGTCTGGGTGAGGAAGAGTAACTCGTTGAACATGGAGGCGGGTCCAAGGATGAGGATGTGTCTGCGAAGTGTCGCGACGATGCTCTTGACGGCAGGAGGAGTGGGAAGTCCGTCGTCACTACCTGCGCCCATCCAAACACGAGACAGCAATATGTGAACAGGCGAGGCTGGATCGCACTCGAGACACGGAGCGCGCTGCCCATCGTAATGTTTGAAGAGCTTGAACGCAATGGTGTCGAGAGTCTATGCGCTCTGGCTCGTTGAATGGAGCCAGTTCCGGAAAAGAACAGCGACAGTATAGTCTTCAGCGTCGAGCAGAACCCTGTGTCACAGTCACATGCACGTAAGCGGAATGAAGGGCGCAAGAAAAATAGAGGACGCACTATGGAACGCGGGATGAAGGCCTATGATGTAACCGACAAGATCGCTGAGGACAGTGCGCTCTAGCACACGCAGCGAATGCTCTTGGGTGCGGAGACTCTTGCAAGGCTCTAGCCATATCTACGCAAGCTGGAAGGTCAGCATAACATCAAAGGCAGACGATACGCTCGCGTACCCTTTTGGTGATTTGCGACCAATGCTTGGTCATGTCGCCCAACATCTTGCTAACGGTGGCCGTCTTCGGAGACTCGGCACTGCGAGCCAAAGCGTTACTCAAGATCAGCAAGGGAGGTGTGAAGGGAGATGGCCGCTACACATGCAAGTTCATCGTTGTGTCAGGGAACGGTGATAGTGTCGAGAAATAGCGCGCTGGAATCGACGTACCTGAGCCTCTGGGGTCATGATGGAACCCTCGAAGCGTTCCGGATCAGCGGTAGATGCCAACTGACACCTACAGCCTGTAAGTCTGCCAGTAGGCAACTCATGAGTATCTTGAGGGGTGCTCACAATGTCTCGACGATCCCGGCGTCGACAAGCCCTTTCCAGACGTCGCTTTGCGCGTCGAGGGATGCCTCGTCGAGGGCGGACCAAAGAATGGGGAACTGAGGGAGAAAGCCCGGAGCTTGAAGATCTGGATGATCTGGTGTGTTCAGCAGCATGACGATGTATTGCGGATCAGAAGCAAGACGGCTCTGCCATGGAGTGAGGAAGGCGTCGTTCATGGCCTCGATGAAGGCAGCGGAGATGATCCTGCCGATGGGCCCGGGAGGCGGGGCCTGCATGGCTGGAGAGTCGACGGGGGATCTGGGGAGTCCATCCTCACTCGAGCCTCTTATACATCGCCCAGACAGCGAGACGATCGTGGATCTGAGAACGGAGCGAGAGCAAGAAAGAAGCCGCCCACCGACACCCGTCAAAGCAGCGCCACTTATGGCAATGCGCTTGCCACATTGGGATGGTCCGCGGAGGGCGTTCATTACAACTCGTCGGTCACGAGCTTGCCATCTACTATACTGCAGATTCCAGCGACGCTCGCCTGAGCCGTCGCGTTGCCCGTCAGCTGTGCGCGGTCCTCTTCCCGGATTCTCTCCAGCAAAGGCGTCCACTTGCAAAGAAGCTGGTGCTCTGCCTTGTCTCTGCATGCCGCGACGTCAGCCGCACAAGGTAAGAAGAAACCACCGGAGGAGACGTACCGCTTGAGGCATTTGGAACAACAGTAGCGCAAAGTCTTGCATCCCGGGCACACCACTGCGCTGTCTGCTGCTGGCTTCGTGCAGCCACGCCGCCTACACCCGCCAGTGTCTCCAACTACGCTCTCGAGCTGTATGAGCCTCACCCACGCTTGGTGAGCGTAGTATCGACCGTCCGCTTCTGTTGCCACCAGATTGCTCGTCAAAGGCCCATGTTGGGCAATAATCTGGAAGTCCTCCGCTATCTCGGTCGTGTCCCGGGGCGCGCAAGCACACATGAAGTGATGCAAGAGGTTCTGCCGTGGAAGTTGTGACCGCACCAGGGCGCTGGCCTTCGCGCTCATATTCGGTGCGCACTCACCAATGTCCGCCATAAACTGACCAAACAGCCCTAGTAGCCAGCGTTAGCCGGCATGCTTCAGATATGAAAGCACAAGACAGACCTGCGGCGTTTCCTTTGAGGCAGGGACAAGATCCCTCCGCTGCGTTGAAGAAGTCGTTGGCGACGATCTTCTCGATGATCGTGGTAGCTACATCCTGCTGGTCCGCATCACGCAGAACGTCAATCACGTTGCTGTACATCCTCAAGACCCACTCTACAGCGTTCGCCATTGAGGTTCCGTTAGCACGGCGGATTGCCTGTACCGATGCAGCCCAGAGCTTCTTCGAGTTGAGTAACGACCGAGTGAAGACTTGCCGGTCCTCCTGGCAGTGGGGAATGATCGTCGTCACAAAAAATTTCACATCGATCATGACGGCGCCAGCATCCAGCGTCGACAAGTGCTTGGCTAATGCGATGAGGATCGTGTTGAGGGCCTGAGCTGGATCGACGTTGATCACTGGCCGGCCCGCCGAATCAGACGTGAACGATGCTTTATTCGCTCCGATTACTGCGCGAGAGAAGAGTTCCCGGGAAGAGGGGACAGAATGGCAGGCAGCATAGACCCGCCAGGGACGGGGCTTTGTCTCCTCGGATTCCTGGAGCAGCTGAGTAAGGAGGACAGCGGTGTTGGCGGCGTCCGCGTCAGCAGTCGTATGTATCCAGTTGCGGAGGAGGACAGCGAGTGTACGGTCTTCGGGATCCAGTAGTACCCTGTCGCCTGTCAAATCAACAGTGTGGTAGCAAGCCGGAGAGCGACACACCCATAAAACTCAGAGTCGAGGGACAACATGGTCTTGACGAGCTCGACGATATGCCAGCGCCCCTCGATGCGTTGCTCCCGGGGCTCCGCTTCAAGGATGCCGAAGGGCTCCTGCCAGACCTGCGTACGAGCCATGCATGTATGACACGTCATCATCGTCCATCAGTGCGAAACATCCATAGGCTGTAGTCGTATAATCGTGACGTACCCGTTGCACCATCCGCGTCCAATTATTGCTTATGTCGCGCACCGTTCGACGCTGCGTCGCGCCCCCAGGAACGGGGTCCTGCGTCAAAGCGTAAAGCATAGTTTGGAATATAGGCGTGTACGGCGCCGGATGCTACCAAAACAGTCAGTTGCTAGCTTCAAGTTGGTCTACGCCCACATGAACTCACCTTTTTCCAGAGCTCTGCCTCTTCTGCGGTCAATGTCTCCGCGCCTGCCCCCTGCCCCAAATTACCAAATTCTGCGGTCGCGGCCCAATTGGACCTACAATGCGTCAACGCCTGCGCGTCGTGCGCGACTCAACATGTCGCCGATAAGTACTCACAGTGCACTGATAATACCGGTATCAACCAATCCCTTCCATGTATCGCTGTCCGGCTTGATGGCAGCTTGCATGAGCGCAGAGAGGATGACGGGGTACTGGAGACGTCTCTCCGGGGACGCAGAGCTGGAGCTGGAAGGCCCTCCGTTGAGCATGTTCACGACATACTCGGGATCCGACCGCAGCCGGGCTCGCCATGACGCGAGTTCCTGCTCCATGTGGCGTTTGAGGATCCCATCAAGTCGATTCAAGGTAGAGATCCGTGATTGCTGCATGGCAGTTGTGCATAGGAGGGTGGATATGGCTATGCGAGGACCGAGGGACCGCCTTATATACAGTGCAGGTTGCAGGGAATCGCCATAAAGCCGGTACCCTGGTGCTCGAGCTGTAAGAAGACAAAGACAATGGACTGCTTGGAAGAGTGCTTCCGCCCACGAACCTTTGTGACGATTTCGGCCTTGTGACCATAATGTTTTGTGAGGAGTATGGAGTCGCCTCAAAGGTACAACTGCGATTGTGACGGTTGATGCCTGTCAGAGGACGGCCGACCGTCTTGAATGCGATATTCTCGAGGTATTCCACACAACCGCTGCAGTTCAATCGTTACAAGCGCTCTTCGTGTGTCCAAATCCTCATATGCGTACGCCGAAAGAATCATCATACAGTCCGGCAACAAGAGAACCACGATGAGACCAATGACTCACTGAAAGGGCTCAGTCACGAGCGTCCCATCATCCACCTTCGTCCAGAGTACAACGTCCGCCCCGCCCGGGCTCGGCTCTCCTGCCCGCCGTGCTCGGTCACATCCCCGGGCATGATCCAGCACCGGTGTCCTATCACATAGCAGACGATGCTCCGCCTTGCTTCTGCATGCCGACGCCGCCAAACGACTCATCAGTCACATTGAACCAAGCAACAAAACCAAAAGGAACACACCGCTTGAGGCATTCTGAGAACAGTAACGCGTAGTCTTGCATCCTGGACAATCGACTCCCTTATCTGCGGTCGACTTCGTGCAGCCACGCCGCACGCACAAGCCAGCTCGTCGCCCCATGCTGCAACAGCTTCGATGCGACATGTGGCCCACTACGATCTGTACCAGAACAACGGTGAAGAGTACCGGAAGGCGTCGTATTGGTGCTGACGGACACCTTAGCAGCCAGGATCCTGCGACGTCTGGGAATCATGCAAGTTGTCGTGATTGTCAATACGAAGTTACATGCGTTCGCTGAGGTCTGCACCTGCAGCGCTTCGAACCATCTGGAGCTCAGTCCAGGTCGCTCAGCGTCAATCCCCCAAGCTGGCGAGACACCTCGCCTTCGCTCGCGGGGGCAGATTCTTCCTTCGTCGCGTTCTGTTTCCGGATGTCTTCGAGGAAATGGACCCACCCGCATATGTGCCCATGCTCGGCCATATCTCTGCACATTAGGGTCAACAAGTCAGCCACAAGATCGGAATAAACAGCAGAGACTCGCGCACTTCTCGAGGCAGCCGATCGAGCAGTACTTGGTGATCTTGCACATGTGGCACGCCTGCTCCGGCCGTCCTTCGGCGTCCACCTTCTTCTCGCATCCGCGCCGCGCGCAGTCCCCTGGTTCCTCAACTTTGGACGAGACCTGTTCAAGCATCTGCCATGCGCCTTGCGTCCACATCGAGTTCTGCGGGGACGATCCCATGCCCCTGGCGACCAAGTCGGCATAGTCGTTGTCCAACCTCTCGCGGTCCTCCTCGCCCCTAATAAATCCGGGAGCCAAGAGGCTTTTTATGAGCCGCGGGCGAGGCAATTGGGAGCGCATGAGCCTGCGCGTTTTAGCGCTCAGTTGAGGGATCCATCGGTCGAGGGCGGCAATTATGCTAGTCAAAAGCACTGGATTGGCATGTCAGTAACGGCCGCACCACACTCGAGACGGTGTATAGAACCTACTCGGACCCCGGGGTGCCTTCATGAGGACGTCGACGGTATCCTCCACCGCGTCAAACAATCCGGTCGACATCCAACTGGAGACCAGCGCGTCTATGAACTCCTTCCCATCCTGCTCCACCACATGGATGACCGTCGAATATGTCATGAGTGCCCCCATGTACACCCCATCTCCGAGCTGGCTCTTCGCCGCGGCAGAGCGACGCATTACCTGTGCGTTTGCCGCCCACAGCGACGACGACTTGAAAGCTGCGCGAACAAACGCACGATTCTCCTTCTCCGAGTGATTCAAAAGCGCGTGGAAGAAGTTGTACTCGTATGTCACGTCTTCCAGCCCGAGCTTCTCTAGATGTGACGCAGTAGCGGATAGTATCGCGTCCGCGGCTTGACCGGGGGTGCGTTTCTTCTTTTCAGACCCAGCGGTCTTGCTAGCCCCAAGCAGTATCCGCGGCAGAAGCGCGTGCATGTCTGGAGGCGGGTGTTGCTCGAAGTACTCCTTGAGATGCTGGGGATAAGGTGGTTCGAGAAGTGGGAGCAAGACCATTAGATTCAGTCGGGAATCCGCTACAGCCGTCGAGTGCATCCAGTAGCGAAAGAGTACTGCCAGAGTCAAGTCTGAAGGTTTGAGGATGATCCTGATACCCAGTCAGCACATCTCAGAGGAATCGCCATCTTCACGTACTCATAAAAAGAGGGGTCGAACAAGCTCAGTCTCACGAGATTCTGCGCAATGACAACGCGCTCAATGACGCGCACTTCTCTGGGAGTGGGTTCGAGGGTATAGCCAGGTTCGGACCAGACCTGGAAAGGACATCCATTCAATTACTACTGTCCGGTCCCAGTGCCCAGTTTGCCACGCACCCGTTGCATGATCGATGACCAGTACTTCTTCATCTCTTCGACGGTTTTCTTCTCCGTAGCAGTCGGAGGCAGCGAACCAGAGACGACCGCATTGCAGATGATCTCGAGAGGATGGAAATAAGACGCGAACATCTTAGAAATGGATGCTACTTATTCAGTGACGCGTCTCTTATTCTAACAAGGCTTAGCACGAACCTGCTTCGCTACATTCTCGACCTCTGCTCTCGGTACGCCCGTATCTTCCCTGAGCATCACAGCGGCCTGGAAGTTCAGAGCACACTTGCACCTAAACGCCAGTCATTGCAAGCGGTTTAGGGTGACATGCTCAAGGGTGCGATCAGGGTGCGCAGGACACTCACAACGCACCGATGACCCCGGCATTGACCAGAGCCTTCCAGTGATCGCCCTTCGCTTCCTTAGACACGATTCTGAGTTGTGCGATGACATACTGGGTATCCACGGGCGTGTCCCCGTCGATCGTCTCACTGTTGACACCTGATAGAGTGAGGACTCGTACAGCACGACGAGGGTCAGTCCTGACGAGGTTCTTCCACTGATCGATGCGTTCCGGATGCCTGTCCACGAAGTCCGAGGGTGCCTGAACGCTATAGGGTAGGCTCATAGCGACTATGAGTTACGAGATACAGTCTGATAGACTCCAGCAGAGAGCGGCAGATGAAGCTGAAGTGCTTGCACGGAGGTTTAGTTCGCGTGTCGCAATTGGGATCAAGAGCAGATCTGGGATCGCTGCAAGTCGGCAACGCGCAGGAGCGCGATCACGTGGGTTCGGGACAGAACGCGTTGTCCCGGTCCGCGTCCTCTCATGGTACCGACCACTCCGACAGACACGTTGTACCCAGAATTCGTCGTAGGTCGTCGCACTCGAGTTCTACTGGTGATGTGGTTCGGTTGGTTCTCATACGAAGCGGTGCCAAACAAAACCCTCTGAGAGCATCATCTCCCGCTCGAATGATCGTAAGTACTGGATCGTAGCAGCCCGAGATCGAAAGTTCAGGATCCGAGAGCATTTGCAAGACTGCCTTCAGGATCTCCAGCATGGCCTGCAGCTTGTTCTCCCCACTCCGCGGAAGCACGGGGCAGGGCGGGCTCGAATGTCCAATAGCAGTCATCGCTGAGCCCCTGGGCGCACCTCTCGACATCAACGACAGCATCCTAAGCCGCTATGGTCCTCTTGTACATTTTCCCAGCTTCAACGTCGGAGCCAACATGCCCATACCCCGCTACACACTCGGCATCGCCCTCGCACTCGCGACGCAAAACCAGCCTCAGCACATCGAGCAGCTCGACCCTCCACTCGGGTTGGTGTCCACTGGACAGCCGTGCAGCGACGTATTCGAAGTAGGCAGGCAAGAGCCCCGCTGTCTCCCAGTCGATGAAACCCGTGATGGCGAGTGTGTCGGGGTCAACGAGGATATTGCGGTCGGACAGATCACCATGCGTGAGGACAGGACGATCCCAACCGTTGGCGCCATTTGTCTCGCTGGAGTGCGAGCGCCCTGTCCGTCGGTGGGGCACATCGAGAAACCTGCAGGGCGCGGGTGCGCGATTCGTCCCACTCGGAGCGGGACATACAACACGCGTGTGTCGCTGGCCCTAGATCTTCCGCCGAGTCAATGATATATGGTTGGCGGCAGGGGCGACCGTAGTAGTCGAAGCGGCGTGCGCGCATGCGTAGGAGTAGGCCGCACAGCTCTGACTTGACTGCCTCCAGATCTCGACGAGGGGGATGCCTGGCTGGCGGGTGGAGATGATGCCCTTCAAGACAGGAGACGTTTGGACGTTAACGACGCGGATGACACGCGGAACACATGCTCCTAGGATGGAGTGGGCCACAGCAGTCATGATGTCCTCTCCGTCCTCGACGCCGATCTTCAGTACAGTGGTGGGGGAGTGCGCGAAGAAGCGGCGGCAACCTATGTTGAGGATGGTCGAGCCTGTCATTAGGGGTAGTTTGGGGAGAGCGGACCAAGTCTCTTGGGGAAATTCGAATCCGTCATTAATGCTAGGTGTGACATAGGCCATGGCAAGTCGACGGTGTGGAGAAGAGTAAGGACGTGAGGAGAGGGGTCCAGTGCATGAGGAGCGATCACGTGACTGCGACGCGTTTCATTTTGTTGATCGCGTTCGCCGCCAGCGCCACCTCTGTCGCCCTCTCGCACTACCGTTCGCCATGGCAGACGACCATCACCAAGCAAACGACCATAACCTCATCGACCGCACGAACTTCTTTCGCCGAGAAGGCGTGCCGACTGGCCTGCCAACTCCTCCTTCGGAACGCAAACGCGCTCGCCACCTCCGAGTCGACCTCGACGATCGCGAGAAGAAGAGACTAAAGTTCGACCTCACGGGGAAGGAGAATAGTGGAACAGATGACAACCCGGATAGTGACAGCGAGGATGAAGAGTGGGACGCGTCGCGTGCGCGCAGGAGAGATCACCTGTACTCTGTGTACAGCCTGAGAAACCGGGGGATGCTGGCAGGTCCATCGAGCGTGTCACGGCAACCTGATCGTGAGTCCCATATATCCTGTGCGATAGGAAAGCTCACGGACGAACAACCGACGTAGCGTCAACAAGAACTACCTTGCAAAGCTTTGTCTCGTCACACAAAGCCGACGTCTACAGGTGTCAATCAATCGACGAGCGGACGTTCATCACCCTGCCATATGCATGCTCATACTCCAATGGTGCGTTGACGACCGTGTAGTACACTGGAAATTCTTGCTGAGCGACGCGGCCGACTTTGCCATGCAGCGGCTAAACGTGGCGGCGTTCCTCACCTCGCGGTGGCTACCGAACAAGGGACTGTGCACATCCTCAACACGTCGAAACGGAGAGACTGGGATGTTGGTAAGTCGCCTTCGGAAACAGGCATTACCTTCAGTGTCACTCATCTGGCTGGTCAGAACCGCAGAGGGCGACCATACAACCTCACGAGAATGGCGTCTTCGACGTCAAATGGTCCGCTTCCGACGAGCTCCTCGCAACTGCGTCCGGGGACCAAAGCATTCGAATAACTTCCATCGCCTCCTCAGTTCGCTCTACAGCACAGACTCTCCACGTCTTGCGCGGTCACGAGGGTACCGTGAAATCCATCGCTTGGGACCCAAACCACGACGGAGTAGTTCTGTGCAGCGGTGGCAGAGACGGGAGCATCTGCCTCTGGGACTTGCGCGTCGGGGAGCGTCGGGGTGGTGGTGAGGAAACAGGTGCACTTGCGCCTGTTCTTAGCATTGTCAAAGCCCATGAAAGCGACTTGAAGAGCCCGAGGCCGAAGGGAAGAGGGAAGAAGCTCACGACCGCCGCACCGCTCAAGAGCATCACCCATGTACTCTACGCTGAGAGCCATCCATATGGTGTGGTCAGCAGCTGCTCATCGGACGGGTACGTCGGTGATGTTCCTCGGAGGCTGTTACGCTCGCTGATGTAGCTACAGTATCCTCAACCTATGGGACGTACGCCTTCCGTCTAATGGTACTCCGAAGAAGTCCGCAAAGGCCACGAAGGCATCACGCCCTACCGCGCTCTCCACGTCCTCATGCGACCCCACAACATACGGCGGCACACGGCGAGCTCGTGGCATCACAACCCTTGCGGCAGGCAGTGGGCCCACCGCAGGTCTTCTCTACGCGCTCGGCCAGGACTCGCGCGTCCACACCTACACCACCCCGTCGTTAGACCCGCTGTCCGGCATACCCCCAACAGAGCTCGGCATGCACGACCCGCACGCGCACACGCACCCAAGCATGCAATCAAACTCGTTCTATGTGCGACTCGCTGGCTCGCCATGTGGACGCTGGCTCGCTGCGGGGAACGCGGTCGACGGCCGCGCGTACCTGTTCGACGTCGCGAACGCAGCCTCCGCAGCGCGCGCAAAGGATGTAGGCAGATTCGGATGGGAGAGCGCGGTGGAGTTGAGAGGGCAGACGGGCGAGGTGGGCGCAATGGATTGGGCCGAGGGGATGCTGGCTACTTGCGCGGATGACGGGACGGTACGAGTGTGGAGGCCAGACGTGGAGGTGGCACGACTTTGTGTGGACGACCCCGAGGAGATGAAGTGGGGATGGTCTTGGGCGTCGAACGCCTGATGGACTGGAGGATTTCTAGGCCTGTAGTTTGGACATGTGTATAGTATAGTTGTGCATTGCATTGGAAGAATTGGAAGAATTGACTTGGGACCGTATGTCTGAATGTTCCATGACCAAAAATGTGTGAATGCGAGCAATAATTATTCTGTACAGCGGGTATGTGAGTACTAAACTGTCGTGTCCAAGCACAGTCGGGCAAAGCCAAGGTGAAGAGCAAGCGGAAGTGACCTAGTCCAGGTGATAGCCCGAGGTTTACTTCTTCTGTATTGCGTTCACGAGCCTGAGAAGTTGAGGACGTTGAAGCAGCAGTCTCGTGAGGTAAGGGAGGAACGTACCAGTCTAGCCCTTCCTCGAGTCCCTCGCCCTTGGTCGCGCAACTGCCACGGACGCTCCACTGCCTCTCCTTCTCTCCTCCAGCAAGCCCGAGCTTCTCGCTGATTGCTTCTGGAGGCAGCGCACCTTCCACGTCCTGCTTGTTGCAGAAGACAAGAAGGGGGACACCGGCAAGCTCGTCTTCAGACAGCATGGTCAGGAGCTCAGAACGCGACGTGTCTAGCCGGTCGGTGTCGGAGGCGTCGATGACGTAGATGATGGCGGAGGTATTGGGGAAGTAGCAACGCCAGTACGGCCTAGTGAGATTCAGGACGGTGTCAGCACGAGCAGACAAAGGAGCGGATGGTTCGAGGTTCACGCACCGGATACTTGATTGGCCGCCAAGATCCCATACTTGGAACTTGATATTCTTGTACTGTATGGCACAATCAGCTCTGCGCAAACTGTGCAGCTAACGCTTGCGACCGACCTGCACAGTTTCTACATTGAAGCCGATTGCTAGCGGACACGCTTTGTCAGCGCACTTCGCTCGGAGGGATGAGCACACGATGCTTACTCGGGATTGTTGGCACGACTTCACCAATCTCACCGCGCACACAACGCTTCAGCACACGGACACCATAATGCGCACTGTACAGCATACCTGTAGACGGTACAGAATAGTGGTCTACCGAACATGAAGGAGTCAGGGAAACAAGCACAATGCGTCAATGACATGCAACCACGTACCTTGCCGGCCGCATCGAGCCCAAGCATGAGTATCCGGACATCCTGGTCCTTGCTCCAGCGCACCAGCGACGAGAGAGAGGTGAAGAGAGACGAGAAAGAGAGACCCATGGCGTGCGGGGACCGAGACGAGCGGGAGAAAGAGACAGGGAGAGACCAACGCGAGCCCCGTCAGCCTCAGCCTGTGACCAGATCCCAAGTGTGAGATTCACGTTCCTGGCTCGCGCACGTGGCAGCTCTGTATGTAGGCTTTTTCGCGTCCATCGCGTCGGTGGCTGTCATCCTCGCGCGTGCCTCGCTCTGCCCTGCCCGCTGCTATGTCTGCCGATTCCGCTGAGAAGACCTCGCGCAAGCACAAGAAGGCCAAGGATGTAGCCTCGCCGGAGCGCGATGCGGATAAGCCACGGAAGTCCAAGAAGGCGAAGGCGGCTGGCGAAGCACCCGCACCGGTCGACGCGACGAAGGAGACTGACCAGGATGCATCTCTGCCGAAGGAGAAGAAGCATAAGAAGCGCAAGCATGCGGAGGGCGCGGAGGATCTAATAGAGACCTCGGAGGAGGGTACGGTGGAGGAGCCCAAGAAGAAGAAGCGGAGGGATAAGGGCAAGGCAGTGGATGGAGGAGAACAGGAGGAGATGGCTGCAGATGGTGGGCAGGAGGAGAAGAAGAAGAGTAAGAAGAAGGCGAGAACTACAGACGTCGAGGGAGAGGAAGAAGAGGCAGTGGTAGAGGGGAAGAAGGCACGTCGCAAGAAGATTCAAACAGAAGAGCCCGCATCGTCTGAGGCGTCGCCGTTGAAAGCGAAGAAAGAGAAGAAGAAGAAGCGGAAGACTAACGACGCAGATGACGAACATGCAGCAAAACCTGACGTTGCAGACTCCGATAAAAAGTCCAAGAAGAAACGCAAAAGGCACTCTATCTCCGGGTTCCCCGATCCTAGCGAGGACGAGTCGTTGAGCGAGCAGGCGCAGAAAGGTGCGTGTCCGAGCTGTCCTTGACCACGGCCTGGGTGCTCATCTCCCTCCTTCAGCCTTGCACTATGCATTCACGCAGTTCGAAGACCCCAGCAGCTGGAAGTTCAACAAGGCGCGGCAAAATTGGCTCATCCGGAATGTCTGGTCAGAGGAAGCGGTGCGCACATCACTATTCCTACCCCGCCGATACTAGTGAGGCTCACAATCGGTCGCAGATACCGGAGATATATGTGCCGCTCGTCACGAAGTATCTCCAAGGCGTGCAAGGAGGGGGCCGGGAGGTGAGCTATGTTCTCTCAGCGGCCGTGGTCTCGAGGATTGGAGCATGACCGAATTTTCTACAGTCTCTCATCAAGTCGTGTCGAGAGGCCATGGAGCCTCCCAAACCTCCTGCTGAGCCAGCGGCCGCGGTCCCCGACACACAAGCAGAAGCAACCGCAGATGATCAGACCGATACTCCGGCCAAGCGAACCGTCAAGTTCGCTGACGAGCCGGAGGAAAGCAGCAAGACGGAGCCAACGGACGAGACGAAGAAACAAAGAGCCGTGGCACTACTCGCCGTATTGACAGCCAGTACTTGAGATCGTTCTGCGCTTAGGTTCCGAGTTTCCCGCTAGATCTATACTGCTTGTCGGTACCGCTCCTTATTACAGTATGCAGCTCGCAAAGTCACGCCACGGTTATACACCATCTTCTCATCGACTGCATTCTCTCTGCACGATCCAACAATACATGCGACATGCGACAGCTACCAACAACGTTCGTGAACAGCAAAGGAACGACAACGAACTGAACTAGTATGCCATAAACAGTGATGACCGAAAGCACGGGAAGGGGCAGGGGGGTTACACCCTCCGCTCAAGCAGCAGACGCAGCAGCGACAGCCGCGGGAATCGACGCCGTCAACGGCGCAGCTGCGAGCGAGAGGTCCGTTTTCAAGGCATCGACCGCAGCGACCGGCTCAACATACGGGCCCAGGAGGTCCTCGAACTTCTCGCGCGTGATACGAACCGCACGCGCGTCGACGACGCCCTTCTGACCAGTGTGCAGCACGGGAGGAGCGGTGCCGTCCAGGAGACCGAGCTGCTTGTCCGACCAGATGGGCTCGACCGGCTTAGCGTCAGCGACGCCGACGCCAGCGTGGCCGCCGAGCTTCGCCCAGTCCGAGGTGCGCTTGATACCGAGCTCCGTGAAGACACCGTCGACAGCCTTCGCGAG
The DNA here is from genome assembly GCA_004369055.1 of Polyporus arcularius HHB13444. NCBI lineage: Eukaryota > Fungi > Basidiomycota > Agaricomycetes > Polyporales > Polyporaceae > Polyporus > Polyporus arcularius. The sequence continues at coordinate 16,182 of ML211197.1, forward strand.
GCGCGCGATCTGCTCGACGTTGTGGCCGGGGGTGACGGTGAACCGGAGACGCTCCTCGCCGCGAGCGACGGTCGGGTAGTTGATGGCCTGGACGTAGACGTTGTGCTTCTCGAGCAGCGTGTCGGACGCAAGCCTCGCGAGCGCAGCGTCGCCGATGAGCACGGGGCAGATGTGGGACGGGCCGGGGATGACGGGGATGTCAAGAGACTCGAACTGCGACTTCAGGTTGCGCACATTGAGCTGCTTGAGCTGGCGGTCACCGTTGTACTCCTTCTGGTACGAGATGGAGGCACGAGCGCCAGCCATGTTGACCGGAGGGAGAGACGTCGTGAAGATGAAACCGGATGCGTACGACCGAATCATGTCAACGAAGTCCGGAGAGCCTGCGATGTAACCGCCGACAGCGCCGTAAGCCTTCCCAAGAGTGCCTGGAAGGACGATGTGAGCCACGGTCTCGCTAGCTAGAGCGGTCTAGAATACTAACCAGTGATGATATCGACGCGGTCCATAACCGTTCCCTTGATGGGGTCGGGACTCTGACCCGCACGCTGGTGCAGCTCGTAATCGAGATGCTCGGCGACACCCGCGCCACGGGGTCCATAGAGACCAACGGCGTGGACCTCGTCGAGGAAGGTCAACGCGCCGTAGCGCTCCGCAAGGTCGCATATCTCCGCAATGGGCCCAACGCTACCGCACATCGAATAGACACTCTCGAATGCAATGATCTTCGGCGTCTCCTTCGAGTACTGCGCAAGCTTCATCTCGAGGTCCTCCAAGTCGTTATGCTTGAAGATGACTCGCTTCGCACCGGAGTGACGCATACCCTGAATCATGGATGCATGGTTCATGGAGTCGGAGAAGTAGATGCACCCGGGGAGCTTCTGGCCTAACGTCGCAAGCGTCGCGTCGTTGGCGACGTAGCACGACGAAAAGACGAGTGCGGCAGGCTTGCGGTGGAGCGCCGCGACCTCAGCCTCCAGGGCGAGATGCATGCCGGTGTTCCCGGCGATGTTCCGGGTACCACCCGCACCGTGACCATAGGTGTTCAGGGTGCGACTGCGGATCGGCAGAAGTCGTTAGCATTCAATCAAAATAGACGTGCGAGAAGCCAAGTTTAGAGGAGATACGCACTGCATAGTCTCCAGAACGACAGGGTTGTTACCCATACCGAGATAGTCGTTCGCGCACCAGACTTCAACCTCGTCCTTCGGGTCCCCGGTGTGAGCGATGGGGAACTTGCTGGCCATGCGGTTGATGTTGTTGAAGTAGCGGTACGAGGCGTCCTTGTGCTTCTTCTCGAGCTCGTCGGCGTAGAACTTCTCGTAGTTGAAGCCGCCCGGGATCGGGGCCTTGGGCTTCGCCTCGGAAGTGGACGGGGCGTTGGCGTCGGCGTGGAAGGGGCAGCCGGCGGAAGACGCAGCGGCCTTCGCAGCAGCGGCGGCGGCGACGGACGTCTTTGTGGCCTTGCCCTTCTTCGCGGAGGCGAGCTCCTCGGCCATGCGAGCAGCAGCGATGGCCTTGGACGCATGGGGACACTTGGAGGCGTCCGCAGCGGAGGGCTTGATGCCCTGGTGCTCGGGGATCTTGTTGAACTCTGCGGCACCAGCAAGGCTGGCGTAGCCGGCGACCATCTGGGAGGAGCGGACGGTGAGGGCATGGCCCATGACAGGGCACTGGGCGGCCTTCTCGGTGAGCTTAGAAAGGGACGGGTAGCGAGGGGAGACGGAGGTGCATAGCGTGCGGATGGTGGAGGTCTTGGTGCGGCCCAAGTACGGGCACGCGGCCTTGAACTTTGAGATGTTGGAGAGCTTGTCCATGGCGAGGACTGGACGGAGGAGGAGAGTGAAGTCAGAACAGCGATGGAGACCGCTGCCTCTTATGGGAGGTCCAGACGCCCAATAATTGCCAGCGCACGATTGGCCCACGCGCGCCCTCTCACGCGAGCTCGCCCGGGTGTACTCGGCCTCCGGTTTCCGGCCTCGGGATCCAGATGCACATCCATGACATTACACGCTCACGCACTGTTCAGTACATGCAGGCAGCTCTCTACAACGTCCATCGCATGCCCAACCTCTCCCGCACCGATGTTCAGACTCGGCACAAGTCTCACAGCGTCCGACCCGGCAGTCAGGAGCAGCACCCCTCGCTCCCGCGCCAGCTCGACCACTCGCCCGGGGTGGCTCTGGTCCTTGAACCCGAGTCCAAGGATCAGCCCGCGCCCCCGCACCTTCTCCTCCAGGATGTTCGGGAACCACTTCGTGAGCAGCCGCAGACGCTCCTGCAAGTACGCGCTCGTCTCCTGTACGTTCGCCACGAACGCCGCATCCGACAGCCGCGACAGGACATGGTAACCCAGTGCGCAGGCAAGGGGCGACCCTCCAAAGGTAGTCCCGTGTGTGCCTGTAACATCCCACCACCGTGGTTAAGCCCTCGTATTCCTGTGCGCATGCTGTGAAAGTACTCACCAGCCGTCATGACCTCCGCAACGCTGTCCCGCATCAGAACGGCTCCGATGGGATAGCCATTGGCCAGCGGCTTGGCTGCGGTCACGATGTCTGGGTGTGCTTCGACAGGAAGGGTCGAATGCGCCCAAAGGCTGCCTGTCCGGTACAGGCCACACTACCGCCACATTGCGTTTCAGTCAGCTATGGACGCTCAGACGTCCACCAGACGATGCAACTGTCCTCTTCGCTCGCGCTCCGACAGTATCGTCGCCCGCTGGTGGATAGAACCCGGAACTTTGACTCACCTGGATCTCATCATATATCAGCACTGCGCCGACCGCGTCGCACCGCTTCCTCAGAGCGCGCAACCATTCCACGTCCGCCGCGTGAATGCCACCCTCTCCCTGGATCGGCTCGACAATGACTGCGCAAGTCTTCTCTCCCACGAGCTTCTCCAGAGCCGGGGTGTCGTTTAGCTGGCCAACTCTGACCCCTGGGATCAGGGGCATGAACGGCTTCTGGTACTTCGGGTTCGAGGTCACACTCAGTGCACCCATGGATCGGCCGTGGAACCCGCGCTCGAAGCAGACAATTTCGTACTTGTCGCATGAAGGGTCGTCCCACGACTTGCCTGTGGCAGCAGCCCAGCGTTCCTTGCCAACCTTGCGTGCGATCTTCAGAGCACCCTCGTTCGCCTCAGTGCCGGAGTTGGAGAAGAAGACCTTTGCGCCTCCACTCCCGTTCGTCGGAGGATGCGAGCTGCCAGGCGCCCAACCCAGTCCGCCTTGGGACTGGGTCAGCGTGATGAGGAGCTCTGCGAGCTTTCCGGCATGCTCGTGGTGATAGACGTTACTCGAATGAAGAAGGGTCGATGCCGTGGTTCTCATGACCTATACATAGGCGAGAACGTTAGTATGCACGACACGATCAGCACCAATAGCGACGGATCAAATGGAGATAACAAGCCAAGCATGATTTGCTCAGGGAAATTTCTTTCGTGTAAAGCATTGCGACACACAGTGGGCATATGAAAAGTGTATGTAGCCCCACGACGTCACATAGTCTCCTGCTCAACGTTCTCAGCATTGCGGCATTAAGGACCAATGGAGTTGTCCTATTTCTTAGGGTAGCAGCACCATTCAGTTCGGTCCTTGTACATGCTGCACACCGGGCTGCTCCCGTACCACAAGCGGCGATGAGTTCACGCGCCGAATGGTGGTAGCTCTACAAGGTGACCCAAAACACCGAGGTGCCAGTAGCACAAAGGCTGCCGACACGAATACCCCGAGGTATCCCCCCATCCCAGGATGGCAAGCCACTCAGGCAGAGGCGGGATGTAATGGCACTCACCTCCACGAGGCCCTCGTCGCCATGCCCCAGCGCGTTCACAGCGATGCCAGCACTGAAGTCCAAGTACTGCCTCCCCTGCACGTCCCAGACATACGCGCCCCTGCCCTTCTCCATAACGATCGACGGGCGCGCGTACACAGGGAGGATGTACGCGTCTGAGCGGGCAAGCAGCGCCTCGACTTTTGGTGAGATAGATGCCGGGTCCTCAGGGTGCGACACGGCCGTGTACCGAGTACACGGCTTTTCGGGAAGAGGCAGGCCGCTCTCAGTGCTCTAAGCATATCATACATAACGCGTGAGTGTGGATGCGGGACATGGGAAGAGAGTACTATAGCGTACCAAGCATCGCGCTCCTGCCCCCGGGCTGCGGCGAGCGAGTGTCCTTCCTGCGTGACGAGCGATGGCCCGCATGTCCTAGGATGTAGAGGTGGTAGAGTGTCGCGTCTGGGTAGGCTGTGACGTGGAGGAAGGACACAGAGAACGTCCCAAGGACGCGGTGGCGAGTCATGGCTGCACATCGAAAGTCGGAATTCATCGTCCGGCGTTAGGACACAACCCGGTCCGACGAGCGCCAAGTGACATGTCACACGCGCGTCACGGTTGGGGCACGGCGTTCGGCTCTTGCCGCGCTGACTTCGCGTCCTCTCCACCGCGGCACGCTACAAAGCACCTCGCATCCCGTCCACCATGTACAACGGCATTGGCTTGACGACTCCACGTGGAAGGTGAGTGCACACTGTTACACTTGTCCTGCTCTGGCATTTCCAACCTACTGTTCACAGTGGCACCAATGGATACGTGGTACGCAACTTGTCCGCGGTGCGAAGCCATCAAAGCGTGCAGGACCGTGCCAGCGCGTGGGATGTAGCACCTCCAAAGCACAGAGAACCGGACGTAGAGATACTGGAGCACGAGCGCAAGCGGAAAGTGGAAGTAAAATGTCTGGAGTTGCAACTCAAACTGGAGGATGATGGGTATGTTCGACTACACGCATTCCGCATGCGGGCAATCGACTCAAAGGTCTGATAGGCTGGACGAAGACAAGATCGAGGAGCAGGTCAACGAGCTTCGCCAGAAGCTCCTTGCGGAGGCGAACACGCTCGTGCAAAACGCCAAGGGCCTCAAGCCCTCTGACACGCACGCGATCGCCGCGGCTAAGAAGGACGAGCTCAACAAGATGGCCAGAGCCCTAGGCACCCGTCAGGACTACCACGAAGGAGACGCATTCGACCGGGAGAAGCAGGAGGAACAGCGCATGCGTAGGATGGCAGAGAGAGAAGAACGGGAACGCCAGAGGGAGGAGGAGCGGGCGAAGATGCAGGCTCAGAAGGAGAAATGGGAGGCCGATCGCAAAGAGCGGGAGCGTCTCCGCAGGCGAGAGGAAGACAGGCGGAGGAAGGAGCGGGAGGAGGAGATGAAGCGAAGGGAGAGGATGCCTCCTCCACCAGTGCCCCCTCGTGGCGGGAGGGACTACCGCGATCGCCGCAGTAGGAGCAGGAGTAGGAGCAGGAGTCCCATTCGTCGCGCTGCATCTCCCGACGATGATCGCGACTACCGTCGCAGGCGCTCCCCATCCCCTCCTCGCCGCCGCCCTGCTTCTCGTTCCCCGTCATCCCCTCCTGCTCGGACCAGGCGGCGCTTCTCCTCTCGTTCCCCATCCCGCTCCAGGTCTCCACCCCCGCGCTATCGCCGCTCGGGCTCTGTCGAACCACCCTCGAGGGGAGAACGCGGTCTGATGGCGTCTCCACCCCCGCACCCTCCGAGGTCGCCTCCGACCTACAGGCGGGATCGCCGCCGCTCGCCATCTCGTTCCCTGTCGCGATCGAGGTCACCAGTAGGGCGCAGCAGGTCACCGATAGGGCGCAGCAGGTCACCGATAGGGCGCAACAGGTCACCGGACGACAGGGGCAGGAAGGACACTCGGTCACCGTCCCCACCGCCTGCTGGAGACCGTGGTCCCCGCCGTCGTGGTCGCTCCGCCTCGAGCGACTCTTCTATGTCCGTCAGCTCTGCGTCAAGCCGGAGCGACTGAGCCTTTCTATTGCTTGTCATTATGGACAAAATGGTACCGCTTCTGGCTGTCGCGTGTACGATAGATAGGTCGAGGATATGTCTCCTGTATCCGGACGTGATCCGTATTATATTACATACAACATATGTCTACCATCTTGTCATCCACTTGAGCATCTACAATCTAGGTTGGGCCACATCGTCCTGGAAAAATGGGTCCGATTGGTATCTCTCGTAACCGGGTCGTGCCAATGACTTCAGAGCAACGCGCTTGTCAGTCTCAATATCCTCTATGAGAGCCTCTGTTTGCGCGGTTAGTAACAAACGACGTTTCCCTCGCCATCGCGGACGCACCTCGGGAAACATAATCGAGTTCGGGGCGGATGTAACCAAGGATCATGACCTTCATGTGATGGCCATAAAAATCGTTGGTGAATTCGTGCATGATATGGATCTCCTACCAAAGTCATGAGTATGGCAGCGAACAGGCGACTGTAAGAGACATACCGCAGACAACCTCTCGTTCTTGTAGAACGGATTCCAGCCGAGGCTCATCACCATCGGGAGCACCTTCCCTTCTTCCTCACTTAGCACAAGCTGTCCGTCCTTCTCCCTTGACACCTGTGCGTAGCCATAGTATACGCCAGGCTCCGTGACAGAGCTCATCGGGGTGATGCTCTCGTCCGGCAGGTTAGCTACACAGAAGCCAGTGAGCCTGGATCGTCCCAAAGCAGCTTCGGGAAGACGTACCGGTTGGGCAGCCCAGGTCCTTCCCTCCGCGACCAAACCCTCTCTGTACTGCGCCCGACAAGAGGATCGGGAACGGTTTCTGCGGCTCCTCTGGCCCGACGACGTCCGGGCGGCGCGCGCGGTAGGATTCGGTGCCCACGAGCGCGGCCGGTCGCTCTTCGAGTCCCATGTTGGTCATAAGTTGGGAGGGCAAGGCGGCAGCAAGCTGGCTATAAGTACAGTCCGCAGGTATCGTGATTATAAATAAGGACGAGATGGCGGGACAGGCGTGAGTGACTCTTATACATACAAGTGTGAAGGTGCCGAGATTACCGGAAGGATCGCGAGACGGGCGGCTGCACTTCTGTCTACTTGTCCGCCGCCGTCATGGCCCACCACTATCCACAGCACGCACAGACGCAGGGCTACCAGCCGTATCCTGCGGCGAACTATGGCTATTCTGCGGCATACTATCCGGCCTATCCATCACGTTCAGGAGCTCAAGGCTACGCGTACGATCCTGCCGGTAACCACCCTCAAGGCGGACCTCCGACCGCACCTGAAATCCCCGGAGTATCAGCTCAGCTCGCCTCGCATGCAATGCAACGCTTGATATCTGCGGAGATGCGGAGCGTCGGTTTCGAGTCGGCCGAGACTGGCGCGGTCAGGCGGCTGGAGTTGGAAGTTGCTGCTTGTACGTCCCAGCTACCGCGTCGACGTTGGGGGTCGTAGTATGACGTTTGTCCAGTTGTTGAACAGTTGTATGAACGCGCGCATGAGTACGCGGCTCTCGCGAACCGTGCCAAGCCGGTGGTTACGGACATGTTGGCCGCGTCGGACGACTATAACCTCGAGACGAGCGAAATGTACCGTCTCAGCAAGAAGTCGCGCAAACGTAAACGAGGTATGTGCTCCTCTAGGGTGTCCTTCATCCAGTTCCTCATGGCCGTCCTGTATTGCCAGAACAAGGTTCGATTCAGTTACTCCCGCCGCCGTCCCGGTCACCCTCTCCCGAGCTGCTGAGCTCAGACGACGAGGGAGTACCACCAACAATTCCCGTGACACTGCGACCGCTTCCGCACTATGTACCACCACTACCACCCAAGCATACGTACCTCAGGACACCGGTACGTTCAAAGGTTTTATCCCAAGATGTCTCTCATCCTCATCCCCTGCGCCCAGATATCCCCGCAAAAGAAGGCGGCGCTGCCGTCTCTGGAGAAGAAACTGGAGAACGCCGCGCTTGTGCAGGAATCGTTGAAGAACCTGCTCACCGCCACCGAAGACAACACCGCTGAAGACGCAGAGATTTTGGGTGCGGCCGTGAACTGGGAGGCTACTACGCATCCGAGGAAACGCTGGAAGCTCTCATAGCTGGCTGTTGCAATTGACGGCATGCTTCGGAATTGTTTGTACTTTCGATACCTCCCCGAGACGCTATGACAATGCTATCTTGTTGCTATATCTTCGACTCATGCTAGTAAGGGCGTGCTATGGGTCAACTTCCATCTCTTGCGCAGATGTAGATGCTTGTGACTTGTGCGCGGCTCGACGCGGCTGTCTCCTGGTCGGAGCAGGGGCGCCCGTCCTCGAAGCAGAGGGACCTGGTGGAAGATCCGAGTCTGCCTGTCTACTGGGAGAGTCGGACGCTCCTTCCGCGGAGTCTTGGGCTTGCGTGGCTTTACGTCCAGGAGGTCTCCCCCGACCCCGCCCCCGCCCCCGGCCTCTTCCCCGGCCTCTTCCTCTTCCTCTCGTCATAGGGAGGAGGTCCCCAGACATGCCTTCATCGACCGGCTCGGGTTCCTCTTCCACATTGCCTCGCAGTACTGACTGGGGGTGGGGAACTTCGACTTCGGCTGCGCTCTCGCGCTGGGACGTCACAGGATCGGACTCCTGCACCTGTCCCCCATCGGCGCCGGGAACCTGCACACCGGGAGTGGAACTCTCGCGTCGTGGGCGTTTGCTCGGATGCAGACCTTCGGCTTCGTTGGAAGCAGTCCGTTTGGACCCAGTTGGCACAGAGTCCTGCTCCGCAGACTGAGAAGGTATCATTTCTGCCTCTGCGGTCGGAGTGTGGGTCGCAGTCGCAGCTTCATCCGTTGGCGGAGTTGAGCCGGAAGCAGTTTCGGTAACGACAGTTTGCTGACGGCGCGGCTTTGGTTTGGGCTTTGGTCTTGAGGCCGCGGTCACTGACGTTGGCGGGGATGTCGGTGTGGGTGCCGGCGCCGGCGAGAGTGCCGGTATGGGTGCTGGCGTGGGTGCTGGTGTGTGCGTCGGGGCAGGAGTCGCAACCGGGGTACTAGTGGATGCGCGGGGTCGATATGATTCGGGGTGAAGGATGAGAATTTCTCCTATGGTCGGAGGAGGCACAGCGCGTCGAGATGGCAGACGTTTCGAGGTAGAGGGAGCCTGCGAGGATTCGCGACTGTCGGGGTGAACCTCGGGATCCGGCGAAGCCGTCGCCCCTTGGGCTTTGCGCTTCATGAGAAGATTATACCGTGCACGACACTGGGAGGTCCAAGTCAGAACCAACCACAAGCCAGAAGGTGAGAGATGTTACCATGTTGTCCGTTCGGCCGATGTTCAGAACCTTGCTGACTTCCTTCCACTTGCCTTCACCGACCTGTCTCACGGCCTGCAGAAGCGCTGCATCTTGCTCTTGCGTCCATCTGCCTCGGGCCAGGGTCGGATTAAGATACTCCTGGTAGCGGTCGCGACATTGTTCACTGTTGCGCCCAGCCACGTACTGACAAACGTCGATCCACGTCTTTCCGAATGTATCGACCGCGCGACGCAACTGTTCGTCTTCTTCGGCAGTCCAGGGACCTCGGCTGAGCTCAGGGTCGAGGGAACGCGTGTAGCGGTTCTGGCACTGCGCTGCGGTAGCGTCCTCGGATACCATTCTCGCTACTATAGGAGAGGATAGATGAATAGCAGAGCGAGCCTGTGAGTGGGTCAACGTACCGAGCCCCCAGCTTCCTGTGCCGTAAATTTTCACGGCTTTAAGGAGACGTTCGTCTGCCTCCGCCGTCCAAGTGTGAGCCTTTCTGACGATAGCGTTTCGAAAGCAATCGACCGGTGTACGTCCGGTCTGTCGGCGAGTGGTGAGTTGAGAATCCATGAGTCGGAGCAACTTGAGCAGTGAGCACGCACACCAAGCTTCTTCGCGATCTCCACCCAGTCGACTTCGCCTTCATTAGCTGTAGCAACCAATTGCTTGACCTTCGCGATCTCTGGCTGTGTCCACTGCGAGTTATTGAATTGCGGATGGCGCTCGCCCAGCCAGCGTATCTCACATTCTTTAGCTGATCGCTGCACCGTGGTGCTAGCAAGAGTAACCTGGAGACCCTGTCAGACGCATGCCAAGGGAAAGATGGGGTACTCGCCTTCTGGGCCACACGCTCCCAATCGATCCCTTCCTTGTTCAGAGTAAAGTCGGGTACCGGCTGGCCAACCCCCGGCATGAAAGGAGGAAGGCCGCTTTCGTAGAAGTTTGGTCAGACATCACATGGACGGGCCTGCTGGGACTGCCTACCGAGCTTGTGCATCCAGCGCGTGCAAACGAAAGTTCTCAGAGCGTACCGCATCGGTCAAGGCGTCGAGTTCCTGGGCCTTCACTGCATGAAATGAGGTTAGAATCGGGTTACATGTACTGGATAGAGGGTACACACTCGGATGTGACTCGACCAACTCCTGGTATGTCTGCCGTCTCATAGCGTCGTCGTAGAATGGAGAATCCTTTCGCAATCATTGGCACGAAACCAAAAGAGTCATGAGCGAAGCGCACCTCGTTTAGTACTTGGCCCTGCGAGAACGGTCCCCGCGGTCTAACTGCACCAGGGATTGTTATGCCACCGCCGTCAGGAGTCTGCTCCTCATCCTCCTCGTCCTCTGAGACTTCAGCAGCGGTCTGAAGGCAGAAACAGTGAGATCTCGTCTCATACGGAAATGACGACGCTCACTCACCAACAGCTTGTCCAAATGGTTTAGTTCTGTCTCCAAGCGATCTGTATAGACCTTCAGCGCGTACTGGTGCTCCTTGTTTGCTTGAACCGCAGCAGGCACGAGGGCCTTTGGATCCCCAAGCAGCGCAACATCCATTGCCTTCACCAGCTATCCAGAAGTTCTTCGCGAAATGAGCACGGCATGAGCAGGTGGTCGTATGTAGATAAGTAGGCGCTTCAGGGTTCCGTACTTCGCGGGCTGCAGCGCTACCTGTGCGACCAACCATCAATGATCATGTCGCGCCTATATAGCCCGACCTTGAGGCTCTATGCACTCACGTTCTTCAGCCCTCGATCATCCCGTTCACACCACCAATTCTAGGACACTACGCTTGAATGGCACGGACAAAGAAGCTGGACGTCGAGCGCATTCTCGCCCAGGAGCCGGAACGCACGGCGCGGTGGCAAACACTCGTCAAGACGGATGCTCGAAGAACGGTCCGCGCCCTTACTATCGTCGGGTTCGATAACGAGACAATCGACGGCGACACCATGTGGGACATGCCTCACATAATTATGCATCTCAAGAATGAGGCTCAAAATCCCAAGAGTGAGGTTTGGACGAGGCTTGTGAACGCTGGTGTCTACGATGCCCTGTACGTGTATGTCACCATATATGCAAGATGTTCGCTCACTCATTTGCGGTGCTTCGCGAACAATCGTGAAGATGTTTCTGCGTTCTCAACGCCCACGGCACTGCACTCGTCAAAGACGGCAATTCTGTTTCACAAGCAGAGGCCGAGAAGGAGGCTAAGCAGGTACGCAACCTCGGTCTTCTACGACGCCCCCTTCGTTGACGAACGGAGTGATAGCATATGTATTCTCCATGGTTTATGCCCTTCCAAGTGATCTGTGCCGCGGTACTCTTCTGTGGTAATACGGTCACGCCGACCGAACATCGGATGATTGAAGACCTGCGGAAACATTGGTCGCCCATGATGCAACGGGTGAGTTACGACCATGTGGCCATTACTCCGCGAGGTTCTAATGTGCTATCCGGTAGATATGGACGCAACCCATGTATTGCTTGGAAGCCGATCAGAGGGGTGTAGTCGAGCGGGCGATGCTTGCCCAAGTGCCGATACGGTTGACGGTGCTTGACCCGTCATTCTTAGGGTGTGTAGATCAGGATGTCACATCATCAATAGTCTTGATATATATGCTCATCTTCCATAGGGAGTACCTGAGACCGTCAGATCTCACCTTCGCGGTGTGTTTCCGTAATTGGATATACGCGACGGCGCGGCAGGACGTCCAGCTCAATTCTGGCTTCCTCGTTGCCTTGCTAAGCGAGCCTCACACACCTCCACATTGGTCACGATACCTCGAATCGCATCCGCTCCCACCAATGCGCGCACTTCTTCCCCGCATCATACTAGGTGCAAGCAAGGAGGCTGGATCAACCCCTAAGAGGCGCACCCCGCAACAAGCCGCGGATGCCATTGTCTCCTCATGCGTACGACATCTACAGGTCTCCGATATGACTCTTAACGAGCAATCTCTCGAGTTGCACTTCTTGCGCTCTCTCCTCGTTCCCTCGAAGAAAGAGTACCTTGCGCTACCTCGGGCAATGTTCAAGTCTGCCGATATCTGGGCAGAAGCTGTGAAGGTCTTGCGTCGTGCTGCTGAGAAAGACACAGATGAGGCCCAAGGAGCGTATCTGGACGCACTCGAAGTCTTCTCCGGTTTGACGGGATCTATCGCCAAGGAAGGTCCAGAGTTCGCTGACGCATTGGCGACTGGGTGGGCCGCATGCGGGCTTTTCGAGGCTCTGGACACATCAGTGGATTACCTGGTGAAGATAATCGGCGGTCCAAGTATGTTATAGCTGCCTGTTTTTGCGTCACTTTCTCCAACTGACCTGTTTTGCGCAGTGACGTTCACATTTATACTGATGATACTTGTCGACGACGTGATTCCCAGAACTAGTCAGCAGAGTCAAGGCCTTCTTCGCGCTCAATTCCCTCGTCCACATCTTGCCTCGGGCCTTGCAGTCTCTCACATAGAGATTCGCGAGGATCCAATGGCTCAGCAGACCAACTTCATGTCACGTATCGAGGCCACGGGCGACTTGGATCCTGGTAACCCGATATGGCGGCAGGCTGCCTTGGAGATGCTTGGGAAGCTGACAGAGGCCATTGGGGTGGATGGAGCTGGCACTACGCCATGCTCCCGGTCGGACTGCGGCGACCGTATGGAGGTCTGGAGGAAGGTGAGTTGTAAGAAGTGTGAGGCGCAGTTTTGCTCGCAATGGTGTCTGGATAGGTGCGTACCTCCTTTTCAATCACCACATTTGATAGCTGATATACACACTGGTGCGAGCATAGCGACAAGGCACATGGGCGGGCCTGTTCTGGCGCAGTCAAAAATGATCTTAACGTAGAGCCAGACCCTGGTGTTCAGGCAACCAACAGGGAGATCAGGAATCGGCAATTTGTGGCCTACTGTATCCTCAGCGTTGTGCTCGTGCTTGTGCTCTGGGTGTCGTATATCGTGCTTCACGGTATTTGGAGTCTGGTTGGCGGCCTGGTCTGGCGAACCGCCAGCTTGATTCTGACTCCTGAGTAGCCGTGAACTGGCAAATGTGTCATATATGTACCATGTAGTACGACTCGCTCAATAGATTTGGAACAAGATGTCTGGGAACCTGACTTTCGAGGTCCTGCAGCTGTCCAATCTAAAAGGTTTGCACATGTACAGGGACAAGGTTTTACCTCGCTTACCGACAATGTCACATCTCCTGCTCACGATGATGCCGCTCGATACCCTCATATAAGTACAGTACCTTCGTGCACCGCAAGGAGAGAAGCACGGTGCTTATAGCGTTCAGCGAGTAAGTACTAGTAACTACTTATACCTCCCGTCGCAGAGATTCAACCCGAAGTGTTGGGGTGGGAAGGAGCCTTATCAAGGTTCTTCTCAATCATGATTCGCTGCGAATTAACCATTCAGATCATCCCGACGAGCCAGACAAGGTCTCCTGGGACGTACTTTCCAAATACCGAACAATAGAGAAGTCCATGCCGAGTCCCAAGTCCCCTGCCAGGTGTTCACCTCTGGGTCTACCTCCACCTACATACCTCGGGCTCTCAAGATAAGGGGCTTCACCGGCGAGTCAGTTGAGGGCGACACCTTGTGGGATGGCCCCCATATTACTTATCGGACATCTGAAGACCGAGTCCGTGCAGCCACAGAGTGCAGTGTGGCAGAGGTGACGGTTTGTCGAGGCGGGGATCTTCGATGCAATGTCAGTGTGTGCCACTCAGAACTATATCTCCCACTGATAGGTTTTCCGTCGTCGCGATGTCCACTGGATGCACAGATGTTTCTGTGTCCGCCATTCGACAAATACTGCCGTGGTTGCGGAAGGGGGAAGTCAGCCTTCCCAGGAAGAGATGGACACCCAAGTGAAAGAGGTACGCCACTCAATCGCTACCGCCCAAGTTTCCTGCTCGCCGGCTGGTGCAGACACGGAGGAGGCTAAGCAGACGTATTGCGATGTGTTGAAGCTCTTCACCATTGGATTGACCGAAAGGAAGCCGGAGTATCTTGACACTTTGGTCGCTTGCTGGGTATCGGGGGGACTGTTCGATGCGCTTGAGGAGTCCATCGACCTCTTGCTGACCATTTGGGATGCTGGTTGTGAGTCATGTCTGCATTCTGAAACCGCAACCTACATGACCTCAACAGTCTCACAGTCAAGTTGACCATGGTCCTCCAGGTAATGAGCAGCGCTATTCCGAAGCTGACTCGAGGAATGCAAACTCTCCTGCGCTTGCAGTTCCCGCGCCGTCCGCTGCTGGTCTCCAAAGTCGCCCCGGAGCAGATGAGCAGTCGTTTCCGGCAGGCGAGCCATGAAGAGCTTCATGGCTCGAGTGGATGGCACCGGAAATCTCGATACCGGCAATCCAGTGTGGCGCGAGGCTGCACACAAGATACTTGTGGACATCTCCAGCAATGCTCTGCGACTCGATAGTTCGGCGTGCGTCCGGAGGGATTGCGAGAAGCGAGTGGATGCAGGGACTCCAAGGTGTGCTGTGAGAAGTGCACGCGGGTACAATATTGCTCTCAGAGCTGTCTCGAGCGGTGAGTGTCATGTACACACAAGACATTGGTGAGCGACTGAACATGCGCACTTTCACTTGGGTGAGCAGGGATCTCGTGCATAAGAAGTATTGCGCCGACGCAAGAGCAGACAATCATGATCGTGCCAAGATCATAGAAGATTCAATGCGTGGGCGAAATCGCGCTGCCAAAGGGTCGAAAATGTACCGGCGACTGCTGACGATCGGCTTCCCGCTCGTTGTTGTGTCGGTGCTCTTCTGGACGACTGTCGTTGTTTTGCGTGACCTCTGGAGGTTGGCAGGTGAGATGGGTTGAAGTTCGTAGCAGGTCATGATGGGTACGTGTAGGACCACAGATCGACTGCACAGTACATAGTTTCGCCCAGCGGAAGTTGAGGCTATGAAGCGGTGTACAGGTCGCGACCTCGTCGCCTGTCGCGACGCGCGACCTCCAATGTCTCATGTGATCGCGTAAGTCACGCGCAGGAAACACAATTCTGTCGACTTCGCAGAATCGCGAGTTTGCTCGTCTCCTCTCGTCCCTCCTTCGTTCTGTGTCCTCGCCGTCTACCTCTGTCTTCAGCCTACCCAAGAACTCTCCAACATGTTTCGTGCTCCAATTCGACGCATGGCGACTGCTGCACGCCAGTCGCTCAAAATCGGCCTCATCCCCGCCGACGGTATTGGCAAGGAAGTCATCCCGGCCGCGAAGAAGGTCCTCGAAGCGATAGGCTCGGACATCCCAAAGCCTGAGTTTGTTCCTCTGTTAGCAGGGTGGGAAGTTTTCCAGCGGACTGGAAGTGCTTTGCCGGAGGAGACGGTTGAGTGAGTGTGGTATACGCAGTCTGTTGTCCGTCTCTTTTGACGAGCGTACGCTGGCATAAGGGCTTTGAAGGAGTGCGATGGCGCGTTGTTCGGTGCTGTCAGGTATGTATGTATTTCTGTGGGGGTCCGCAGCTGGTAGCTCAATCAATCATATTGTGCATCCCAGCTCGCCAACGCGGAGAGTGACTGGCTACTCGTCACCTATCGTTGCGTTGCGCAAGGAGCTCGACTTGTACGCCAACGTTCGCCCGGTCGTATCTGTCAGTATACGGTACTTCCAAAGCTTACCTTCGGCTGAAGCATACTTTAGGTGGCCGCAAACCCCGGAGACAAGCCAGCCATCGACCTCGTAGTCGTGCGGGAGAACACGGAATGTCTGGTGCGTACAGAGCAGTCTCTCTACTACGATTCTCATATGGACGCGCGCGTGCTCTCTAGTACGTGAAGCAGGAACAGATAGTTTCAACCGAAAATGGGCGTGAAGCCCGTGCGACTCGCCTCATAACAGAGCGCGCATCTCGTAGAATCGGCAAGATGGCCTTCGAGCTTGCACTTGGGCGACCCCGCAAGGTAAAGCTACAAGTACACTTCCTGCTGTCGGGCACGTATTGAAAGATAACAGCAAGTCACGATCATCCACAAGTCGAACGTTCTGTCGTTGACGGATGGCTTGTTTCGGGAGACTGTTCGCGCCGTCCCTCGCCTGGCCGAGGTGAATGGTCGCTACGACAGTGTGAAGATTGAGGAACAGATCGTCGACAGTGCGGTTTACCGGTGCGAAAATTCACTACGTGAGCAGCATCGGACACGCTAACATGATCGACCTTGCCTAGTCTCTTCCGCGAGCCGCAGTGAGTGTCGATGGTTTCCACGCAAAAGCTCTTGATTGACATTGCCACCAGAATCTACGATGTCATGGTTGCGCCCAACTTATATGGCGACATCCTCTCGTACGTACTAGGTCGATCGGTTCGCATACGCTTCTGCTGACTTGTGCACGATTCACAGCGACGCCGCCGCGGCTCTTGTAGGGTCACTAGGACTCGTACCCTCGGTCAATGCAAGTGACAAGTTTGTTATGGGCGAACCGTGAGTCATTCCGCGCTTCGTTGGGAGACCTGCCCGCTCACAGATCGTGCTCAGCGTCCATGGATCGGCGCCCGACATCGAGGGCAAGGGGATCGCAAACCCTCTTGCCGCTATCCGGTCTTCGGCGCTCATGCTTCGTTTCCTCGGCTATCCCGCCCCCGCCGACAGGATTGACCGCGCGGTCGATCAGGTCATTCGAGAGGGCGAAGTTTTGACACCGGACCTGGGTGGCAAGAGCAGCACGCAGGACGTCCTTGATGCGGTGCTCAAGAAGCTATAGAGAAACGTTTCCTTAGCTCACGTCTAGGTGCGATGCCAGAATATGTCCTCCTATAGGGTACATTTTGCTATGCGTGCAAAATTGACGTCTAGACCGCCTGCCTGAACTCTCGCACTTGGAGCAATTGGAGACCGGTGCTGACTTGCCGTACGTCTGATCCGCTGGGCGCTGAGTAACACCAATGAGACAACGTCAAGATCCGGAAACGCGTGGAGGCCTCCCCATAAGCGAGCTCTCTATCGCGCGCAGATGTCTCTCTCGTCTTGAGCGGGCGGGCCTCAGACCTCTACTTCTCAAAGTTAACACACACAGTCACTTAGGTCAGACAGTCACGGTGGTTACCAAAGCCTAAAAATGCGGGCGCCTCGACGGTCGTGAGTACGTCACACTGCTGGCAAAAGGTTTGTGCTCAAAATCAACAAGCTTTGTATGCAATGATCCCCCCTCGCTCGATCGATCAGGCCCGTATGAAGGCGTTACCCCGCATGACGGACATATAAAAGCACGCCTCCAGACACGAGCAAAGTCATCGCTCCGTCTTCGCGGGACCTTGTCTCACTCGCCCTCTCAATCCGCCGCACACGGGAAAGGCCAGTATGACAACGGTTCTTGAGCCGCGTCACTCTTTGGAGGAGTTCGAGCTGTCGAGCATTCCGCAGTCGCAACTGCAGAGCGGACAGCAGACTCCTGCTAGTAGTGCACCTCTGACCGCACTTGCTTCGCCGGAAGCGTTGCAGAGAGCAATCCACGACAATGTCACTGTGCAGGAACTTGCCCCACTTGACGGAGGAATCAGAGCATGGACGTTCTGCTTTTGCTCGTTCGTGCTGGAGATGTTTATTTGGGGTTTCTGCTTCAGGTGTGTCTATCACGACTCTCGTTTTTGCAGCATGTGTCACTCACAACGCGTCGTCAGTTACGGTATCTTTCAAGGTACGGCGCACATGAGACTTCTAGCCTCTGGAAGTTGCCCACAAAAGTCTTCTTATCTCCGGATCCGCCACTTCGCTGACAGATTACTACACGACTCATCCACCTTTCAATACGGCGTCCAGCATTTCGATTGCTGCCGTCGGCACGATTGCCATGGCACTTCAGTATGCTGAGGTAAATCTCATGAGCTATGCAGGTCATGGTATCTGCCTCAAGTCATTGCTGACTCAACTGTACAACAGGCGTTCTCCCTCACATGTCTCTTCGGCCGCTATCCCGACTGGATGAACTTTGGCATGTGGACCGGGCTCGTACTCTACTTCCTGTCCATCTTCTGCGCGAGCTTTGCGACGCACGTACGCACCTCTGCCAATCACTCGATCGTCGAAGCTGATCTTTTCGTGTGTAGGTATGGCAGCTCATCATGCTACAGGGTGTTGTCTTCGGCATTGCTGGCGGATTGCTCTATGTTCCCACGATCAAACTTATGCCGGAATGGTTCTCTGCGCGCAGAGGTCTCGCGGGAGGCATCATCTTCGCGGGAGGAGGTGTCGGCGGTACGCTCGTCCGTTGCCTTCATAAGGCTCAACGAGCCTCGAGCTGATGCTCGCCCTAGGTTTCGTCTTCCCATTTGCGCTGAATGCGTTGCTGGATAAGGTGGGCTTGCGATGGGGTCTTCGAATTTGGTCCATCGTCTCGACGAGCTGCTGCGCCTTTGCACTGCTAGGAATACGCCCTCGGTTGCCCGTTCCCAAGTTCAATGCGGGACAAAGACGGCCGCGTTTTATCCCTCCTCACCTTGGTTTCACGAAGAACCCGTTGTACTGGGGATTGGTAAGGCTTCTTGCGTTCGTCGTGCCCACTATCGGAATCTAATTGCGGACATTCCATGTTATGCAGTCGTTGGCTCTCCTTCTGCAAGGATTCTCGTACTTCCCCGTGTCCCTCTACATCGCCAGCTTCACGCGTGCGCTCTCCGACCCCCTCACAGCGACCATCGTTCTGTCAGTCTTCAATGCATCCGCAGTCGCAGGTCAGATCGTGCTCGGGCATCTGAGCGACCGATTTCCGTACCCATGGATCATGTTCACAAGCGCAGTCATAAGCGGTCTCGTCGCCTTCCTCCTCTGGGGTCTGGCATACGCCCCAACGCAGCTGTATTTCTTCGCCATCATCTTCGGTGCTCTGGTATGTCATCTCTACCTCCTTCCTCATCTTAGATGCTTCGGTCATTGACATGGCCTCATATTCGCAGAACGGAGGCTTTTCGTCTACGTGGTATAACGCCGCTTTCGATTGCGCAAAAGGCAAACCCGAGCACACGGGTATTGCGATCGCCTCAACGGCCCTCTTCAAGGGCGTTTCCGCTGTCGTGGGGCCCGTCATCTCCGGCATCCTGCTTGATGCTGGCAGGGGCTCGTCCATGGGCGGCGTCTTTGGTCGCGAGGGTTATGGCGCGGTAGAAATATTTGTGGGCACCTGCGCATTCGCGACGGGGGCTGTGAGCCTCTTCATCGCGTCGACGAAGAGGCGGGCTGGTCTCAACTTTGCTTAGTAAAGCATCGGACTATTTCAGTCGGAAGAAAGGACTCTACTCTGTATCGTCTACACGTTCTGGATTCTCAAGTGCGACTCGTCGCAGCGGCGTTGCCGCATTCAGGAACCCGCTGGCAGCACACGTCTCAATCCCCTACTAGTACTCCTCTTGATGTAGCATACGTATGTAAGATCTTTGACTACGCCATTGCTGTGAAATCCAGGTGGACAGACTAACATGAAGGATCCATTGTCATGTCCGTCGCGCGCAATCACACATGATGCATGAGTGAGTACTTGACGGCCGTAAAGCAAGTGGAACTCCAAGCACGAAAATGACGTTCCAGTTAACAGACGTGTACAACACATTTCGGACAAGACTAGCAAGACATACAGTACAAACACAGCTCCAACACGACAAGCAAGAAATACAGTACAAGTACACCCACAGAACGCTCATGCCAATTGCATGAGCTCAGGCTGGGCGTCGGCGAGGAGCTCCTTCAGCTCCCTCCTACCCATTCTCTCGCCCAAGTCCACCTCCATATCCTCCTCCTCCTCCTCGTCGCCCTCCTCCGCACTCTCATCCTCATCAGGGTCGTAGTCGATGTCCACGCCCTCAACCTCGTCGGGGAAGGGGACCTCCTCGACAGAAGCAGTAACGGCGTCGTCAAGCCACTCCTTGGTCCGCTGCTTGCGCGGAACCTCACCCTTCTCGACGCGCAGGAGCTTGATCAGCTCCGACGCCTGTCCGCGCGTAAGGCCGAGGATCCCCTTCTGCGTCGCCTCGAGGGGAATCCCCAGCTCTCCAGTCAGCTGCTCGATCCACTTCATCTGGATCTCTGTGGCCGGGTCGTGGCAGTACCACCAAGTCGACGGGTGGCCGAGCTCGGGGCCCTATGGGACGTGTCAGAAGAACGGTCTGCGGCCCCGCGGAAGCGGAGCTGACTCATGTATGTTACTTACCGGTTCCCCACGTCCCAGCTCGTCAATGAAGGACGCGTCCACGCGATCCCCCTTCTCAAACTTTGTGAGAAGTGTGCTTGCCTCAGCCTTGGTAACTCTCTGCCCGTTGGAATCAGTACGGGCGATGAAGGGGATCTGTATCCTGTTCCTGTTGGACATGACCCCGAGGTATCTGGTCTGAGGGCCCGTCATCGGCTCTGCATGTACAAGTGGGATGTCAATAACGACGTGCTGCGGTAGCATGTCAAAAGGTAGACTCGCCATGGCCGCTCTTCCACATATCGGGCGTGTAGCCTATCCAAGATGGCATGTCGTGAGGAAGTACTGAGTGCTCGATATACCTGTTTCTGTTGTTCCGATCAAGAATGTCAGTTGCTATGTAGAGGTTGTCGGGGAGGGGAGGGTAGTAAACGGGTATCGCTCGTTGTGGTGGGAAGAAGCAAGAGTTGCCGAGGGCACAGAACATGCCCACTCGCAGCTATAAGTCCGCCCTTCCCCAGGACCTCGAGAGACACCTCGAAGACGTGTTTCATCATTACTATTATCCAGTCGCAAGGTACTTGCAATCACCTTGCAATCACTATCCGGAATACGAAGTAACCGCATAAGGCGAGTACATAGCCATTTCAGGCAGGTAGTCCCGCCCCCGATTACGATCTGAGCATAATGTCGCATCAAACAAAGAACGCCAGGAGGCCGCAGTGTCGGGGGTCCCGTGACTTCCAACAAGCGCTCTCAGCCTGCAGCCCTGCGTTGTGTCCTGCCCTTCATCGATTGCTACGCTCCCGTCGACACGCATTCTCGGTCTGTCGACTCGATGAAGGTTTGTCGACTCGGTAAGTCTGGAAGCCAGTGCTAGTCAGACCCGGCATCAAGGGGCCCAGGCTCAGAGCCCGTCGCGTCATCTCTTCTACGAGTACATACATACTTACTAGTTCCGAAGCAGACTTTCAACACCTCAAGTTGCTGTCCAAGGATAGATTACAACTGTACATGCAAGCGATACAAGATGCAGAAGGACGTCATTAATGCATAATACCTCTAACAAGGATGAGGAAGAGCACTGGTATAGCAGCGCACACACATATAAATGTTAACGAATGTCCAGAGTGTCAACATGGCACCGAGTCAAACGAGAGTGGCCCGTTCGGTAGGTGTATATCCATCTCCGAGTCCCATCTATGTCTCTATGGTGAATAGGACGTGCGGCTGGGGTCGGCGGCGCGGTCTAGTTCCTTCACGAGGAGGTCGTTCATGGCCTTCGGGTTGTCGAGATAGACTGTAGCAGCGAAGCATCCGAGTGAGTCTTAGGATCAGGCAGAGTAAAATCACTACGACTCACCATGGTGGCCTGCGTGAGGGATGATGTACATCCTGCCGTTCCCGTTCCCGGCCTGACGCAACCTCTCAACGGACTCCTTACCACCTTCAGGATCCATCCAGTCATGATCACCATCTGGGGCACGTTCGTAAGGTCTCCAACGGGATGAGCAAGCGGAGCTACTCACAGACAAAGGTCACAGGTATCTTCAGCTGGTCAATCCGGTCTACTAATGGCCGTCGTGCATGCGCACCAGGTGCGAGCAGGTGTGCTAAATTCAACTTGAGTCTCACCGTCATCGCTTGCGCAACGTGTCCACTTACAGATACAGTACTCCCCAGAACCCTTCGCGAGCGTGATATTCAGGATATATTCGTGCATCGCGCGGGTCTCCTCGTCACTAAGGCCGATGAACCGCCGTGACGAGTACTTGCCGATCAGCATGGGGCCCCAGAACAGCGTCGACCGCACGACCTGGAACGGACTCCAGCCTTGCTCCCACAGGTACGTGAAGACCTTGCGCGACCGACTCTCCTGCTTCTGCGCCTCTTGCTGGCTCGACTTCAGATCCTCTACTCTTCGCGACGTTGCCGGCTCCGCGTGATCCTGGCTGTTCGCCCCAAGAGTCTGCTCGTCCGTCACCTCACGTGAGTAGGTGGTGCTGTTCGGATCTCGCGGAACACCAGCGGGGGAGACGAGGATGAGCTTGCTGACACGCGTGGGATACCGGAGGGCGTATGCGACGCTGAGGTAGCCTCCAAGCGAGTGGCCGACCAGCGTCATGGTCTCGAGGCCCATCTTCTGCCTCCATTGCTCGAGGGAGTCAATAAAGAACGACTCGGCTTCGCGAACACGCCCGTCGATGTCTTCCCGTTTCGCTTTGACCTGGAATGGCACCCGGGCAGAGCGGCCCATTCCGAGCCAGTCGAGAGCATAGACGGAGCTACCACGCTTGCCCGCCCACTTGCCTAGTGCGGGGAAGTTCTGGAAGAAGAACCCAAGTCCTGCGCCGTAGCCGTGGAGGACAACTGCGGGAGGAGGTGCATCGGCGGAGGGGGAGATTGCATTAATTGCGAAGGTATTGAGATAATGCTTAGGGTCATCGAGCTCAACTCGGGAGCTCGTCGCCACGACATCATGGGCATGATCCGGGGTGGAAGATGGTGATCCGGCGGGGCGGAAGTATGGTAACTTTCTGCAAGCCGAGAGGGTTGGATGGCGCGGGCGCATGGGTGGCACGCATTACGCACCTTAATAAGCGTTCCTCACTGGCAGCACTCTCCTTCTCCCCAGCAGCCCACCTGTAATGACAAACGTAAGACAAAGGATTCTTCAGACAATGCCTGGAAGCTTACCAGCTCTTTACGCTGGCGACGAATGTAGACGGTATCTCTCGGGGAGGAGGCAGTGGAAGGAACGAAGCAGCACCTGAGCTCATGTGTGTGAGTGTCGAAGGCCTGAGTCGTGAAAGAAGCGGTCTGAGAGTCGAGGCGGACAGGATGAACGAGAGGCGAGGAGAGAACGAGGAGAGAACGGCAGATACGGGCGTGGGGGCGATGGCGGGAGGCGGAGTGGCTTTATGAAGCGCCTCGTGCCGATCGAACGCGTTACGCATGACAAGACATATGTAAGCGCGCATCCGCCGACGACGCACGCAAGCCAGATCCCGCCCGAAAATCCGCTGCGCTGCTGCCCGACCGGCATTTGTCAATGCCACAGACTGCGGCTGCCGACGACGAATAGCCGGAACACCTTGAGGAACACACGGATGCAGATCGTTCTATGCTCTCATTAGTCCAACAAATAAGGTACTTCACAGACACCACTCGGCACGCAATCCCCACCGGCGGTACCAACTCGCTCGGACATGGCAGCCAGGAGGAGGAGAAGTCGTATAACATGCACGGCGCGAGCGTGCGCCGTAAATCACAGACTACACCGGGAGACTCGCGCGTGCATCTGGAATATGAGCAAGTATAACTGTACCTGGCGTGGTGAAGTGTCACTTTCAGTCACCGAGAAAAGCCACGAATGAGAGGAGATGTCACTCACGAATCATATTCTCCTCGTCTTCTGTCCCCTCGTGCCGCCGATCTTGAGCGGTGTCCTATCCGTTATGCGCCTCAGTTTGGGCTTGACCTGCTCCCCGACCGCCGTCGTAAGAGCCGTGAGTATCGCGTCCCGCCCTTGCCCGAACCCCTTCAGAAACAGCTCCCAGTCAAGGTCCACCCGTGCCATCTCCTTCTCTATCGCGCCAATGATGCCCACCGCGCACTGGTACCCCGCCTCGTACCCGTTCCGGTTGCTCTTCTTGAAGCCCAGCTTCCCGCCTGTGAGCGTCACGAGCTGGTTCCCGTCCGGCCGCGCGAATGTCGCTATCGTGTTGTTCCGCGTCGACTTCACCGACACGGCGTACAGCGGCGCTTTTGCCTGAGCCACGCCGCCCTTTCTGCCCTTCTCTCTCGCCGCGTGCGCAATGGGATTCGTCGGTGCTGGTGCACGCGGGAAGCTGTCGGCGGGCGCTGTCGGGGGACCGTCGTCTATTGGTGTAAATGATGGTTCGGGTTCGGGTTCAGATGCGGAGGCGGATGGGGATGGAGTGGTGCTCGCAGAAGCCGGAGAACTAGGCTGAGGTTGCGCTGAGTCGACGATTGCCTCGTCCAGTAACTTGGACAAATCGTCTGCGAAAGGCGGGGAGGGGGCAGAAGCAGTAGAGTAGAAGGCCGTCGCACATGCGCGGCGTGCAACGGGAGCCCGGAGAGCAGGGAGCAGCCTGAGGAGGGACATAGTGCACGTCCAAGTCGACTTGCCAAACGCGCCCGCGCACACTGGACCGTTCCCGGGCGTCTCAGAATTTCCAAACTCCGCCCGCCCAGGCATGCGCGCGTCTATCCCTCCTCCGATTCACCACGAACACCCGACCCATCCGCCATGTCTGTGAGTGTCCCTGCGCTGCCCTGTGGTGTGCACATCTGACACGAGTTTGCAGCTGGCAAGCACCTTCTACAACACTCTTGTCAAGCGCAACAGTGAGTGGACCCTCGCACGTGTGTGAGAGGGGGGGATGGTGCAGTTGACCTCGCCGACTCGTCCCGCAGGTGTTTTCGTCCCGGCGATCTTCACTGGCGCGTTCGCGTTCAGCATTGGTTTCGACCTCGGCATCACGAAGCTATGGGATACGTGGAACAAAGGAGTGCGTGTAGTCCCTACCTCGGAGTGCGTTCGGGTGCTGACACTCTGCAGAAACAATGGAAGGACATCCGTGCTAGATACGTAGAGGAGCAGTAGAGCCCCTTCACGCGCAGGCATCGCGCCCTTCAGTATCCATCTCATAATACAGCGCCCCTCTGCGGGTCCTAAGAGTGCAAGTCTCAATCGCGTGAATTCCTCGAGTTGCTGCGCCCATGAAACCTCCGCGCATGCTGCATGTTCGCGCATCCCAACGTCGTCGCACCCCATGCCGATTGGAATCATGAATGTCACATCGTCTATTGACTCTATGCCGACACCATGATACAAGGTGAATACTGAGCGAGACCGAGGGAAACCTGAGAATTATGTACCTGGGTCATAACCTACTTCGGGTGGTAGATGTACATCGTAAGTGAGCGTAATGGAGGTCTAACGTTCATGATGATGCATGCACACAACATTGCAAACAACAGTGAGAATGAGACCGATGCCAGAGACAGTGATACGGGCCATGACGGTATGAGGATGTGAAAGCGATACTGAGGCGGAGCATGAAAATGAAGAGAGAGAAAGAGAGGAATTGAGGGAGAGTGAGTGCCTGATGCGAGCAAAGAGAGGAAAATGAAGAGACGCAAAACGAGGATGGTATGTACAAGTAAGAGATACAATATACACAAGAAAAATAGAAGGACTCAGCGCAACCAGGAGATGGGAGGGTCATCAAGTCGAGATCATCCCAAGGTCCTCCTCGCCGTCTGGCGTCCTGAATATCTCGTCAAACACCTCCTTCTCGTCCGTCGACAACGGCGGAAGTTGGTCAGCAGCAGAGTTCGGGTCCTCACGGGAGGCCTTGATCCTCCGCAACCGTTCGTCGTTCCAGATGTTCTCAAGGGTCTCCGCGAGGTTCATCAGCCCGAAGAGGAAGCCCCTGTCAGGTTGGTCTGGATAGTGCGGGGGGAACCGCGCGTAGATCAAACCCGTCTCGGGGTCGACCTCCGCCTGGTAGCCCTTCCCGCTGGTAACCTCCTCGACCTCCCCGTTCGGAGGCGGGTACGGGAGCCAATCACGCCCGGTAGTCGTGTGCGCGAAGTCGACGAGCCGGATCTGGACTTCGCCCCGTTTGCGCCGCCGCGAGCTGCGGTCCGCTACAGGGCCGACGAGCAGGTCTTCGCTGTGAGAACGCCTAAGCGTGTGCCGAGGAGTGGCTTCCGACGTCGAGCGCGCGTCGAGCTGCCTCTCGAGTGACTCGCCGCGTTTGCTGCGGGAGGACGGGTGGTCGAGGACAGAGGCACGGAACGTCTCCTGCGCCTCGCGGTCGCCGTCGTAGATCATGAGCAGACTGCAGCCGTAGAAGCGGTAGCCCTTCAGCCTGTTCACGATACGCGCGAGGGAGTAGATCTTGCGGAGAATGACCGGGATCTGGTACACGAGCAGCCGCTCGCCGTCGTGAAGGAACGACGCGAGCACGCCCGGGAAGTCGTCTGGACGGACCTCGCGGCCCTTGTACTTGTCCTGGGTGACATACGACTGCGTGACGTGGTTCCAAACCTTAACAAATTAGGAAGTGTCAGCGCGACCGAGCAAACCATATATCACACATCCGCCACGTCTGGCCAATTGGCATCGCCAGGGCCCAGGAACGAACCCGAGCCCTAGCAGACCACATGCGCAAACAACACGTCAAGGCGAAGCACTCAAGAAGAGACTCACCTGCATCCCACACACTCGCACTCCCAGCGTCCTGCTCGTCGTCCGATCACACTTCTTCCGCTGGCTCTTCTTCTTCGCGGGCGTCGCGTCCATCCCGTACTGCCGCGTCCCCATCTTCAAGTCAAGCACGCACGAGTACTTCAACCGTCCAGTCAGGTCCTCCATCAAGATGAAGTGGTTCTGACGTGTCACGTATGGGTCGGGCTCGGGATGGTCCGCGGCGAGGTGAGGCTTGGTAGGGAAGAATGGCAGGTCGCGGGGCAGCGATCGCGAACGGCTGCGGCGGAATGAGCGCGCCGCGAACGACTCCCCTTCATGAGCCTGCTGCGTCATCAGAGCAGGCTGCCCGTTGTCCTGCGTCTCGAAGTCGAACATCTCGGACGGGGTGGGTGCGTCATGGTTCTGCTGCGCAGCGTGGGTGGGGTACTGACCAAGGTTGCTGATCTGATGCTCGCTCTGCACGCGACGTAACGGCTGCCCCAACAAACTGCCCTCCTCCTTTCGAAGCCGCTCAACTCTGCTGAGCTTCTTCTTGCGACGATACCGGCGTGCACCATCGCTGAACGAAGCTCCTTCACCCTCGCCATCCGCGACGTCTCCATCGTCCTCACCCTTGAAGCCCGAAGGACCTCGCGATGTCCCTTGCTTGGTCAGTCGTCGGAGCAACGCGCTGAAGACGTGATCCTTGAACTTCGTGTTCACCATCGTGGAGCCGGTGCCGCCGAAGGACAGGAAGGAGCTGTTCGGCGACAAGGATCCGTGCAGACTGGTTGCCATAGGTGCGTGTTGCATCCGAGGAGAGTTCATGGGTGTGCGGTTGTCAATATCCTCTGCAGTGTGCGAGTAGGCAAGTTTGCTGGAGGGATGTCGCTGAGCCGCACAACTACCAAAGTGGTTCGCCCTCCAGGTGGCCATTCCAAGATCAGGACTAGACGCAGTCATGCCGTTGAGATGAGGTCGCCGTAAACGTGGGTCCATTGATCGGGGACGCGAGACAGCAGCCGAATGCGACATTGAGCGATTGCGACCACCCCCAAGCAACCACTGGGGGATGATGTGCCGGTTGTAGTCCAACGCGACTTCAGGGAGCTCCGCTTCTTCGACGTCGGTGTCGCCAGGCTGTTGTTCCTCGGTCGCCGGTGTCGACTTGAGGCCATCGCTGGCAGCCTTGTGCAGTACCGGACGAGGGGTGTGCGAACCGTGAGCGAGAGAGTTGGGTTTGACAGACGGCAATTGAGGGGATACACTAGAACTCTTCGGTACTCTGCGATAGCTGACCAGCATCACTCCGAGGTAACGGGGGATAAACTCGAGTAGCGGTGGGGCTTCGCGTTCGACAGCTTCGTAGAACAAGTTCTCGCGAGAGACGAGTGGCTGCGAAGACGTTACGGACTCTGAGTAAGGACAGGAGAGATAACAAGGCTTACCTTGCAGACAGCACGCTTAGTGAACTTGTAGATCGCGCTGTGCCCGCCCACCTGATTACGGAACGGACGTAACGGAATATGTGGCAGGCTTTCCCTCTCCTGAGAGACACCGTACAGCCCAAGGTTGTTCTCGATACCCGTGTTGGTCGTGTTACCGACACCGGGAGAGGTCAATTCCATCTCATCGTACGTAGACAACATGGAACGTTGATGCCGATCGTCGTCGTCGCTCGCATCGTGAACACGCGGCTGTGGATGGGGGCTAGTCCGAGAGGGAGATAGAGGAAAGGGGGACGATGCAGATGTCGTGGAGGTGGTGGTAGTAACGGAGGCTGTCTCCCATGCTGAATCCTCGTCGTCGTCAGAAGACCAGGGAGATTCGAAAGCGTGGCCATACTGCGGGACGCTGGGGAGCTGGAAGGGTACCTCGATGGGCGCTTGGGGCGGCGAACGTGATCGTGTCGGGCCGCGACGCGCTGGTGGGGGAAACTGATGCAAATCGAGGGGCGAGACTGGGGGTTCGACGGTGGGTAGGGACGGATGCAGGTCCAATGGGGAGGACTGAGGGGGGAGTGTCGGTGGGGAGAACCGGTGATGCGATGGCGACTGGGCACGTCGACTCTCTTGGAACGTGGAAGCAGTCGAAACGGAGGAAGGCTCCGATCCGGAGGAGACAGCGTCCGCGTCCAACTGAGAGGAGTCTTCGACCCAGACACTTCGTTCTCGTGGTCTGCCCCGCGCATCCTCCCCACGATTCGCTTCAACCGCTGCACGCCACTGCACGAGATCGTTAAGTACCGTATCGCGACGAGACAATGTCCGCTCTTTGCGCTTGCGGAAGTCTTGTTCTCGCTCCCTCGTGCTTGCGACCGAGCTGGTACTCTCGCGTGTCCTAACACGCTCCAGTCCCGTCGTACTCCGCTCCCTTCGAATAGCGGCAGCCTCACGATCTGGCCAGTCTGACCGTTTGACGAATTCGTACTGAGCTTCGCCAACCTCGCCGACCGGTGGGCCACCCCTACGCTTAGACCCAGATGGCTCGGGCCGGGATATATCAACCTCCGCCTTCTCCACCGCGGGACTAGGCGCGGTGGCTTTGAACAAGTCGAGAGAGGCAGCGACCTTCCTACCGATGCCCGCGGTCGAGGTGGAGGGGACGACGGCACGAGCCGGACTGGACGAGGAGGAGGAGGACACTGGAGAGGGCGATCTGCGAGACACTGCACGGCGAGCAGTAACGGGAGACACAGTACGAAACGCCTCTGACTTCTTGGACGTACGTGAAAACGGCATGGTCAACGCTCTCTCCGAGGCTCTCCGGAATGCTCGTTGGTAGGCCGCGCGAAGCGACCCTGGGTCTTGCTGGGTCTCCGTGCCCGAGCCTTCTGAGTCGTCGTCGCTATGGTCGTGCCATCCGCGCTTGCGGTGGATCTTGTGCGAGTGAGCTCGGGACGGGCCGGGAGGCAAGGTGAAGATACGGCTCCTGGCGGGCGCAGAGGCTGTCGTCGGGGTGGAGACGGCGGTGACGGTCGCTGAGGAGGCGGGCGATGGAGGACATGGAGATGGACGCCTCTCGGAGCCAGAGCTCGCGGAGGCGGTAGTCATTCACAAGAGGCAATCGCTTTGTGGCGACGAGGGACAGGAGGGAATTGGTGTCAGCGTCGTCGGCGAATAGAATATGCAAAAGGAGAAGACGCGGTCGACGGAGGAAGAGCTGATATAGTCGGAGGCAAGGAACGTTGGTCGTGCGCGGATCTCGCCCTGGCTGTGTCTGCGAGAGCGGGGAGGAATGCAGGAGGGAGGAGGAGGACGTCCGGGCGGCACAACTCAGAGTTTGCCTTCGCAAGCAATTCGCAGTGACGATATCCTCCCGTCGCACGTGGGCACGCCTCCTCCTGCTGACAAAGCACCGCCCCCTCCCCGCCTTGTCCTCTCCCCTTTGTTCTCCCCGCACGCGCTGCCCGCCGCTGGCTGGCGTGGCCGCTGCGACAGGCCACCGCACGCGAGACCACAGCGGCCGCTTCCCGCCTCTTCCAGTAACCACCGTATCGCGGCGGCTTCTCCCGCGCCAACACCATGCAGCACGCACGTTCGACAGCTCGCTTCTCTGACAGACACCAGCCGCGGTGGTCATGGACGCTGGTCATCTGCTGGTCGAATAACGTTTCTGTCGCACGACGCTCCGACCGCAACCGTGGAATCCGCGCATCCCCAGCGAATCCGGTCGAGCACGGGGTCGATCGTCCTTCCTCTGCACTCTCGCCTTCCGCCAATCTACTGCGCCCTTGGTCATGATGGTCGTCGTTGTCTATGACAGTCGTACATCATGACGCTACAATCGTCGCCAGATGCCTCGTTCGTCCTTCCGCGACGCCGTGCTCGCAGTGTCGCACTGATAAGTATAGCGAGCCCGGAGTCGTACCGGTCTCTACGTAAAGATTTAGTGTTTGCCTTGCCACAACCAATCACGGGTGACTGAAGTATCACGGTGGTCTCGATATCGTGCGCCTCGCACCTGGATGTTCTCACCGTTTGCCGTGTCGAAAACCGATTCATTATTTACAGCTGATTCGGAGTAGCTTGAAAATGGCCAACTTTTCTCGGCCGCGCTGGTTCACGGCAGAATCTTCCGACCGATCTTCCGAGCTATCTTCCACACGTAGGCGCCCACTTTCCGGTCTCTCGCCTGCCTCATATTCCCGTATTTCTCTCGACTATCGTGGCAGAGACTCGTGATATGCTGAGCTATACGCAACAGCAATACATAGGCCACATAAAAGTGGTCAATAATCCACGAATACGCCGTGCGCAAGCCTTGCGCATCTGGTACGGGCGCCAACTGACCCGAAGATGGGTCGGAGGATCGGGTCGGAAGATGCCCTCCTCCTGTCAAACGTGGAGAAAAGCGAAGGCCGATTTTCAAGCAACTCCGAATCAGCTGTAATTGGGAGTTCTTCTAAGCGCATTCCCAACTCCACTGGTAAAGCCCTAAAGACTAAGCTGCCGGATATACAAGATGAAACCTCTTCCAATCATGCATGTCATTAAAAGATGTTTGTTTACCAGATTTAATCATTTAATTTACTGACAATTGCTCCATTTAATTTACTGACAAGTGGTGCAACAATTATGGTTTTGGATTTGGCATATTACCCAAGTGTTACTAAGAAATTCCTTTGCTATTGTTCACAGAAACACATGCAAGACTCAATGAGCATGTGACCAAAATACCATGACTCATCCTTGGCTGATGACTCATTTGTCTGCTTTGTCATCATTCAGCACTACTTATATATACCTCTGTCTGATGGCATGCCTCTTTCTCTGCTCCTTAACAATGCCCCAACCAGCCCCATCAAAGCCTACCTACAGCCTGCCTGCTCAGGCTCAGCCTCTCTCAATGAACACTTCACATGTATGTATCTTGTGTTTATTATGCCACTTATATGCCCATGCTGATCTTGAGCATTTTGCAGCCAATGCCCCCTCTATTTCTTGTAAATGTTATAAGCTATTGGCAGGCTGAAGGTTCCTCTGTGCTGTATCCCTGCCCTCTTTGTGAAGATATTATTCATATTGCAGAGCAAAATGCAAACAAAGGTCTGCTTTATTGCAACATAGTACTTGGATATTTCTGACATCTAGAGTGCAGGCATGCCTAGTTCAAGCATTGTCAATGTTGCTGTGACCAACTGTCCAAGCAATTGGACAATAGTTCCAGCACCACAGGTGTATGACAACTTCCATTATGTGCTTGTCCAGCCTCAAGTCGAGTCCAACTTGCTGCGGCTTGCTTCAAGGTCGCCATTTGGACCAACCTCCCCTTTACTGCTTTGTCCTTCAAACATACCTTCAAACGCTCCCCGCACCCCTCCTGCCCCTACATCCCATGTCTCATTCTCACATTCCATGATTGACATGCCACAGCCTACCTCTCCAGCAAAGAAGCAAGTTAAATTGTCAACCCATTCACCTCTCCCGCCTGCTGCATCTGCCTCTACCACTTTATTCACACTTCCTCTTTCCTCAATTGGACATTCCAAAGAATCAGTCCCTGCAGTTCACATGACTATGCCCTCAACCTCCCATACTGTCTCAATCAAGAGCAAGCCTCCTCCTCTTTCCCCTCAGAAGGAGAGACATCTTCTTTCTGGCTTCCTTCGCCACCTTCCTGGTCATCATAATGGAGAATCTGTTGGCCAACTCCATGCACCTCAACCTATTGTACCCTCCCCCACACCTTCCAACAACTCCAGTATCGAGCATTGGGGCACTCCGCATCTTCTTATGGGTCTTGAAGATCCCCCAGACCCCATTGCAGATGTCCCCACATCCCCAACCCCTCATGTTTCTCTTCATTCACCCTCCCCACAAGCTCAACACCATGCTCCCCCTCCAGGCCCTCCCAACTCCATGGGCCCTCACTTGCCCAAACCACAACTTGAAGCTCAAGTGCAAGTGGTCCCCTCTCCTCTCCCTCACCAGGGTGCTTCCTTGCCTATTCCTCCTCTTCCTCCTAGGCCAAAGAGGCCTGAAACCCTTGCACACAAAGTGGCATGGGGATGGGTGGACACAATCATCAAGTTTCTCCAGGTCAACAGGGACAGGGCAAAGGAAAGCCCCACAGTCGCACAGCTCGCATTCAAGGCGATGGTCACTGCCGTCACAGAGCTCGAGGAGCAGAAGAACCTGATCAGTTTTGACGTGATCACCGTGAGTTGTATTCCTTCACCGCCACCTCCCCAACACTGACACTGCCGCCGAACAGAGCACAGGACTCTATAAGGTGGTTAAGGCGCTCGCGAGCGCGGATGTGCGCGCGCGGAAGGCGCGCCCAAGCGAACAAGCCGCCGGCGTGGTGGAATGCTGGGAAGGGAGGTTCCCCGGATGGTTGTCGGACGGGGACTCGGAGGGAGGAATGGAAGTCGACAGATAAGCTCTCGACAACTTAATGCTCGAATGTTCGTGTACTCAGATTATGCGCCACAACTACGACAATGACCCCACGAACGAGATGGCAGACTATAGCGATGTATCGTATGATGCTCAGTATGTGTACAATGCGACTCCGGATGAGATGGTGCGTTAAGGTTACAAGATGGACGGACGAACGAACGAATAAAAGCTCTATCGGAAGCCTAAATACGGTGAGCGCGCGAAGGTACCTACCGGGACGCCCCAGTGTCCGATGCACGGCATAGAGCACGGAGCACGGAGCACGGAGCAGATCCCACGAACCACAGAAGCTGTGGCAAAGCCGCTCGAGGGCACGCGCGAACGTCGAACGTGCACCACGCACGATGGACGAAGAACGATAGACGTCCGTAGACTCGTATGTCTACGTGGCCATGGCATCGACTGCTGGGCCTGGCCCGTCTAGCCTGCGGCGTTTCGCGACGGGCTCCTCCGATTGCTCTGAAGGGTCGTCATCATCTACCACGACGATAGGAGATGGGGCATCTACCGGTGCTTGCGGCTGCGAAGCAGAGGCGGGCGGCATACTGGACGAGTATGCGTCTCTCGACGGTAGCGTCTCGGTTGGCTCAAGTTTGGGCAACCGGGGAGGGAGGGGCGCGGTCGTGAATGGTCCGGAGGCAGGCGTCTCAGAGCGAGTGGATGCGCCCGCTGGTGTCGAGCCGCGACCGAGTGGCATACCGCGACCCCGTCGTGGGCGACCGCGACCACGACCACGCGCGCCGTCGGCCTTGAGCTTCTCCTTGTAATAACGGACGATATACGCCTGCAGGATCTCCAGCGCCTTCTGCGCACCAAGCGCCTCAAGGTCGTGGACGTGCTGTGGCGTGAGGTGGGAGAAGATCTCCGGGTTTAGGATGAGGGTGTTCTCGTGCAGCACGATAGGTTTCGGAGGCGATGACGTCCCGGATGGAGGGGCTGGAACGGGGCCCACGATTATCGGGATCCGTACCGAAGCCGGTATAGCAGGAAAGGGCGTGGACAGAGGCATCCCGGAACTTGGAGGCGGTGACGCTTGCGGCGCCACATTGCCTGTAGAGGCGTTCAAGGTCGAAGTGGGGGGAGGCGGAGAAGCTGCGG
>ML211198.1:0-49901 GCA_004369055.1 Polyporus arcularius HHB13444
AATGGGACTGGGACTTGGCGCGCTGGGACTAGGACTCGTCCGGGAGGAATGCGGTTTCCACCCCCGCCAATCTGGCAGGGAACCCCGCGAGAACGCGCAGGCAGCGGCGACAGCCAGGCGCGAGTTCCAGTCCCTCGCGTAGCTGAGCGCGCTCTCACGATCTCACGACGCGTGAGCGGCCGGAGCGCCCGTGCGTCACTCCCTACGAATCGGGCAATGTCACGCATTCTCACCTCCTGTTTTGGCAACTGGGGCGATCGAGGGACTGTGGCTCTCCTCCTCCCTCCGAGCCTGTCTCCTCTCCAAGCGCGTGACGGACTGGGACTTGGCGCCCAATGGGACTGCAACTCGCCATGAAGAAGTGTTGGCAAGTTGCAAGTACTTAGTATGTAAGTAGCACCACCCGACGAGAAACAGCCGCAGATAAGATAAGATTCGGATATCCGATAAGATTAGATTTACCAGCAGTGTACTCTACTTCAAAGTTCAATGAAACCTCCAAATGCCTTCCATCCTGACGGCCAAATGCATCAATCGCATATCTGGGTAGACTAGGTCGTATGTCCAGGAGCGTATCGATATCACCCAGCATCCTCGGTTACCCGTCAATTGCAACATCCTGGGGGACGGAGTGACGCTCTCCTTGAATCTCAGCCTTCTCAGAATGCTCGCTGAGAGTGTCTGAGACCTCCGCGGACGGCTCGTCCTCTTCCTCGTCGTCGTACTCCAGCGTGGATCCGAGCGAGCCGACGACCCGCTCGAACACGATGTCCGTGTCGCCATGAGGAGAGGAGTAGATGCTCGAATCCATGTGCGTCGCACGGCGGCTTGCGCGCTGAAGGTTAATGAGGAAACGCGAGACGAATATTCCCGTGAGTCTGTACGACAAGGGAGCGGACGGGTCAGCAGAACCTTCAGACCGATGAACGAGGGTCGTACGGCTCCATGAAGTATTGCACGTAGCTAGTCGGTTGAAACGGCGTGGCGAGCTAGGACGAAGAGGTCAGCGTTACGGGAATGAACCGCTAAATATGTACCGGCTCACCGACAGGAGGGTCAGCACGAGGTGCAGGGTGCGAATGACGAG
The DNA here is from genome assembly GCA_004369055.1 of Polyporus arcularius HHB13444. Classification (NCBI taxonomy): domain Eukaryota; kingdom Fungi; phylum Basidiomycota; class Agaricomycetes; order Polyporales; family Polyporaceae; genus Polyporus; species Polyporus arcularius. Next base: position 1,088 of record ML211198.1, read on the forward strand.
GAAGCATCTGCAAAAGAGAATTTGCGTTTGGATACCCGATGACGAGTGACCGTACAACTGCTCACATGAAGTAGACGGTACCTGCGTGTGCGGCACGTCGTTCAGCTTTGCGTGCGGCCACAGTAGAGAGCGGGACGAACCGTCACGGAGGAGAACGTATGCCAGGCCATGTGTACCGGCGGTCCCTCGAGAGAGTTTGAACCAAGTCACCAGGATGACGAGAGCGTCCCCCGCTATCGAACACGTTTGACCTGCAATGGTAGCTGGTGACGCGCCCTACTGGTCACTACGGTCATCCGTTGTGCAGTACGATGGCTGACATACCCCTGCATCCATATGGTCATCAGCACTGGCGTGAACGCGGGAGAGAATGTAGAGGAAGGTACAGACGCTTTATACATCTGTGTCGACTCGTCATCGAAAGAGACACAACCGACGCCGGCTATCCACATCGCGCTGTAATTATAGTGGAACGCAATCTGACGGCCTTGTGTGAGCGGGCATCGACGGAGGTGTCGCAGCATCCCAGTTGACTTACGAACTCTAAGCCGAAGGGGACGACGTTGAGGACGAGGACGAAGAGGGCGAGAGGCCAGTTCCTGCTGACGCCGAGTGCGCGCAAACCGGCAGCCGCTACCCGAAGAGCTCGACGCATCAGAACTCACTAGAGTACCAATCAAAACTCGAGACTTGCCTGCCCACGGGAGGTACTGCAAGACGCTGACTACCAAAGAGGACTGGGCGAGAGCAAGACAGCTACAGAAACGGGGTGAGCGGATCAGACTACGCAAACGGATTGTCGAAGAATTCCGACCTCTGTCGACAGTGGATATCAGCAAACATTCACGGAAGGATTGAGGGTACGTGCCTTCGGTGCGAACATTGCGAGGCTTCCGATGATGTTATAGATGTACCACCCAAGGGAAAAATATCGGTTCGCGATGAACAGCGCCGTTGCCCCCGTCCAACGCGCTTTCCAGAAGAACTCGACCTCCTCGTACCCGGTGATAAGGCACTCGTAGATGAACATCACTACGGGCGGTGAAGTCGTCACTTGATTGCATCGGCGAACATGCAACGACTACTACGAACTTCCAGCAGCGACCTGGCAGTATCCGTAGATAATGCTGCGACACCATTCGTCAGCTCAACTGTGTCGACAAGCTGCTGTACTACAAGCACGTACTTGGCGCTGAATTCAGCGATTATCAGAGAGTCCATGTCTTGAGCCGACATCGTCGATTTTTTTGCGGGACCGAAGTGAGAAGAATGGAGGGGTGCAGTGTGAGCTCGAGGCAGGCCTATCTGTTTTTTATCTCCAGCCCGAAGGTTTCGAAGTGGATGCACCTGAGCGTTTCCTGGCGGTAATGATCCAAAGGTGAGAGATCTGCCACAGACGAAGTTGCGAACACAACTGACTTACAGCATCGACGCTTCCACATGTACTCAACATCATGGGGCCCACTTCGGGCGTCCTATGGTCGGAGGTACATATTTCTGTCTTCCGGAATCACAACGAGACGGGACGTGGGACGGCCTACCACTGTTGTGGAATAAAGAACACACCTGATACGTTGCCGTGACACGGCAGAAGGTGACTCGGTCGTGGCTAAGGTGGCCAGATCCACAGCGAAGTTTCGAACGCCCGCGGGGTGGGCATGTTCAGGTAAGCGTTCGCGATCGACGGGGTGCGCATGGATGTGTCCGAAGCCGGCTGCGGTCTGCCTTCGAGGTCTTCTGTGGATTTGCAGATCGAATCCATCGCAGCGCACGCTGTCGTCCATGTCGCACTGCCTACCGATTCTCTGAGAGCATGAACCATCTACATATCGTGGCAGAATCGTAAGCTAGCCGCCCGCCCATCTTTTACTCGCAGACATCGGTCGACCCTCCTGTACAGGTGTCGCCTGTATGTTCACTGAGCTCCGTATCCTCCTCAGAGCCAAGCGAAGACGCGAGAGAACCGACAGCCCGCGCGAAGACGAGCGTAGCGCCGTGCGCTTCAGACTGCATGCTTGACTGGAGGTCCGTTGCCTTGCGGTTCGCCGCTTGGAGGTGAAGGAGAAACCGGCCGACGAGGATACCCGTCAGTCTGTGGCACATTTGAGATACATTTCTGGGAAGGAGAGAAATGCGGACGCGTACGGTTCTGTGAAGTCCGTCACGAGGCTAGAGTCCTCCAAGGGTTCGTCGAGCTGAAAGCAGACACATCGTTAGCGATCTGTATTGTGGATCCGTGAGGGTGTAGACGTACCGTAGACAGTGCAGTGAGGGCGAGATGGAGCGCGTTCAAGATGGCTATACAGCTACGAGAGAGCCTCAGCGCTCGGCGATCTGGCCTGGAGGGAAAAAGAACCTACACGAAGTATATGATACCTACGATGACACGGCGGATCAGCACCGGTACACGGATGGAGACGGGACACATACCGTCCCGCCGCAACACGTGCGCAAACGTTAGCTTGCTCCGGCCAATGCGGCGCCCCGAGAGCCTGCGCCAGGTGATGACAATGACCAGGCAATCAGCAAGTATCAAGCAAGACCGTGATATCACGGTAACTATCGTGAACGAAGGGCGTCAGTCATTGATTAAACCTGTGTGCCAAGGTCTACTACATACGCCTGTTTCACTGGAATCGTTAGTGATGAACGTACATACATGGATGAGCTCACGCACGTTGGCATCAGCCATGGAGGCATGGTGTACGTTCCTACGCAGTTATATACAGGTATGTTCACCCCTCCCAGATCGAAGTGGAACTGGGCCTGCGAACGATCTTGAGCTAGGCTATTTATTGAATACTAGTCCTGTGTGCTCACCAGGTTGACCCCAACGGGGAGGCATGAGAGAAGAAAGATGACGGTGGCCAGCGGCCAGTTTTGACTCAACGCTAACGCACGAAGTGCGGAGAACGCTAGCACGAATGGTCAGCTCTCAACGTTCGTCGCACTGCTCGGCTTGCTTACCTGCCCACGGTAAATACTGCATAACGGAGATCACCCGGACGAACTTGATGCTTGCGTCGCAGCTAGAGTTTTGAACTTTAAGTGCAGATCGCGACACCCGCAGCATACCCGACGTACCCCTGAAACCCGAAAATTGGGTCAATCATTATAACATGGTTCTGGAACTACATACCTGTTGCGATACTGGAACAAATGACGTGGCCAGGATGTATATGGAATAGAACCCGACGATGTATCTGTTGGAAAGGTATAGGATGGTTGCACCCGTCGACTTCGCGAACCAGAAAAGCTCCACCTCTCCCCCGATCGTGATGATGCATTCGTATAGGAAGACGACTGTTCCAGAACACACGCGTTCTGTCAATGAGCAACGAAGCATGTCGATGTCACGCGCCTACTCACCGGAAGCCACAATGCCGACATAGTTAGACAACCGACTGCAGGAGCGCGTCAGCAGGACGTCCGAGACATAGACTGTATGCAACGCACGTACAGGTCGCTGTATTCCGCGATGAGGGCTGCAGCGTCATCCGTGGTCGACATTCGGATGTGCTCGCCGACGGGTGGAGGCGTCGAGACGGAGGACGCTGTAGTCCGCACTCTTATACTGATAGCGAGGGCACTACTCGGTTTTCACCGTGCTCCGAATGCTAACTGAATACGAAGGCGCGCTTCTCTGTCATAGTTCGAAGCTCGAGAGGAACCGACATGCGAACAGGGAGCGATAAGGGTCCCACGTCTTGTACCAGTAAAACCCTCGCAGACAGAGATCGACTGCGGGCAGGATGCGCCATGGACGCAAGACATGTCCACGGGGGAGTGCAGTGGACTGAACGTGTCGCTAGCACGCACATTGATGATGTCGAAAAGTGCGACGGCGTTCTGGATCCACGCTTCGTGAGGAACGGAAGCTTCGGATGGTCATCGTGTCTTTCATGCGAACAGACTTTGAGCAAGGCAAGGCGCTTACATCAGCTGCTGGTTTCCCGGAGCGTGAATGGTCTGTTCTCCCGTACCTCGATCGTGACCTTCGCGTCCCATTCGGCCCGCAGCAGCCAATCGGCCCAAGAGACGGAAGCCATACAATGGCTCAGCAACTGCACGCGTCGAACAGGACGGGTCCATCAAAGCCGGTGACCACGGTCGAAGGACCTTGAGGAGAAGGACAACCGTCGCCCGCCCTGGAGATTAGCTTGCGCCAAACGTAGATGAGCATGTCAGAGCCTTGAGGGCCACATTGACGTTTACTCACTCACCATGTGCGCGATTCTTCGCCATGCGGCGCTGACGCTAACCGCCTGGACCTTTCAATGGCCAGGGCTTTCTCCGAGCCCGGTTGTTCGTCGCATCTTGAGCTTTAATCTCGAGACTCGAGCATCTGAATTGCAGGCTACTCAGGAGTCAGGTCTCGGACCACCGTCTCGATAATTAGGGACAAGTAAGAACGATAGCGGTGGCGTCGTACTGGCCAGCGGCGGGGATAACGGGGCGACAGCGGAGATCTGAACGTTGAATAGGACAGTGTAACAGCGTGGGAACCGCATAACGACCGAGGTGGCAGACAGACTGGAGTCACTGCACGGGCAGAGACCATGGGGATGCCTGTTGCGCACGAGGACCTCGAGCACATAGCTCACGAGCATGGCCCATGCGAGCAGCCGGCAATGGCAAGGCGCATTATCGAGAGGGTGCGTTCAGAAAGGCTACCGGCGCGTTCGTCGGCGACCGATCAAGGACCGAGAAGTTTGTGAATTAATTCAGCTGGACAGGCACCGTCAGCATTCGGACGGAGAGTTAAAGTTCGGCCACCGCACCTCCTCACCAATGTTGAACTGTAACAGGCAGTAGAAGGATGTATCATGTGAAGACGAGACGGATGCGCTCGCAGTCTAGAACACGAAGTCGACGTCCGCTAACTTGTCACAGCCATCATAGGTTGTCCGGGACTGAGCGTAGTCCGAGAGATCGTCAGGAGCGGTCTGGCAGAGAAGCGTCGGCAGGCAGATGCAACTTCGAGGCTGTGGACGGCCATGCCTAAGAAATGGCAGCGGGAGCGCACATCTGATAGAGCAAAATTTGTGAGCTGCGTGCCACCTCTCGCTGAACCGCAGCCGGCCGCTCTGGCTCGCCTCCGGGGATCGCGCTCAAATCGTGCACTCGAAAACGTAACACCCCTCCTTCACGCTGACCTATCATCGTGAACGAGTCGAGATGTACAAAAAGCACAGCTCTGCAGCGAAACTTCTCTTTCATCGCGCGGAACGTCTCGCTCCCCTCATTGCTGTCATCTCGGGCGCACGCGAGGGCCTCATCCATCACCTTCGGACTTCAGCTACGCAGGACCCTCAGCCTCCTGCATTCCCGACTAGTCACGACGCGTCCCAGGCGGGGAGATCGTGGGTCGGGAGGTTTCCAAGCCGATGCCAAAATGATGACACTGTAGCAACTCACCTCGTGAACCGCCTCTAGTGCGACACCTCCTGCAGGCCACCCGCCTTGACGAGCTGATAGATGTCGGGACGGAAGGGAACCCGGCCGATGACGGCTTTGAAGGAGTCGGGAAGCCAGTCGACAAAGAGTCAGGGACGCGCTCGAGAAAGACGAAGAAGTATCCGGGTGTTCACACTCCAGTTGCGTCCGCTACTCCTCGTAGTGCGTGCATCGATGGTTGTCGCGGCGTCGGCGAGTCCTGGGATACGCATGAAAGGTGCAAGGCCGAGAGCTCGGCCTCATTCTGCGTGGAGATTCCGGTGTTTGAATGGTGGTAATATAGCTGAGAAGACAGTACTGATAACGAGGGGAGCGGGCGTGACCATAGACTCAGGATAGTCGTCGTGGTCGCTGTCGAAGGCTACACCGGCGCTTGCAGACCTTCTCTCCAGCCTCCGTTGTCTCAAAATTCTTCGTGTGTTCTGCTCACTGCCAGCTCGGTTCGTCCGCTCTGCTGTGCGTCGTCAGCGATATCTATTCCACGACATATGAGCTCTGCAAATGCGACAAACCATGCGCAGGCCCAGGTTCATGTGGACGGTCGCGCCGGTACGTGTCTAACTTGAACGGACGTCTAATTTACCTCAGGTGCGGACTCAGGGTAGGCCACAATGCGTCATCTCGAAGATGTCTGGTACTGAATGGATGCTGAGCTTTGCCCCGTGGAATCGGAGAAGCAGGCAACGGCAACTCTGAAGTCTTGTGAGTACTGGTGTCATCAGAAGCGTCCGCCCAGCCGTAGCAGGTCTTCGTTGGGCTTCAAGTCAGAACTAAGCCTCGTCAGGACTTGCACCAGAGGTAGGAGTGCCGAATTGCAACCACTAAAGACGAGATCCTGACAGGATGAGCACATATTCATTCTCCGCCAGGCCAGTGCCTCAACTTCGCAAGAACAACTTACTACCCCTGCTCTATATGCTCGTTCAGTCAGTCTTCCCGCGAACATCGGCCAGCACCGGGCATTTGTACAGGTGCTCACGAGCTCCCGACGTACTTCCCATCTCAACCTCCCCAAGGAGGACTCGCGCCCAAACCGAGCCCGTGCCGTGCTTGCGTCACATCCGTCCTCGGTTTGTCTGCGCATACGCTTTGCGTCCCGCCCCTCGGTGACGCAACAGCTACCCATGAGCCTCGTCATCCTCAACCCTTTGTGATAGTCCGGCCAGGGACGCGGTGTTTCGGTTCAGTTTCAACGAACGTTCAGCCTCACTTGACTTATGATCCATCCATGAGGCTGTCGACAAGGGTCAGTGGCTATGTGCTGTTACCTCGCACGCTAACGATTTACTCAAGAGTCAGTCCGACGCCCCTCGGATTGCTAGGGCAATGGCATATGGGCTGTTCTTTACATGGAGCTGCGCCGGTATTCGGTTTCTTATTCACCACTCATCTCTCTCTCGGCTGCGCATGCCACTGAAAACAGTGCGTTGGTCCCTCCGCTGGACGGCCGTCATGACTGGATGTTCCCATTTCACCTTCAGGTTGGTCCAACCGTCAGCTGTGCCTCATACATTCCTGCAATCACGACTTGTCCAGGCAACCGCAGCGTTCACTGCGCTGCCTCGTGCTCGCATAAGTCTTCTATCGCCGACGCTACGATCGGGTGAGATACCCAGTGTGCGCACCTCGGCATCCCTCATGTTGATCATACATACTGTCGTGCTCGATATAAAGTCTGGTTGTGCTTGGATGCCATATCAACATTTCTCCCCACTCGGTTCGGACTTGAGGGTCCTCCTTCGATTTGGCCATGTCTGCCGCGACTGTGGCCATATCCAGCAGCCTGTATGTCGCATACTTCGAGGTCCATACTACACTTGCTGACTCCGCCTCACAGCTACACGGACAGCTACTGCAGTGTGGCCGCCTCAGGTGCGTTCACTCCATCGCGTGCTCGTCCATGTCAACCTGACAATTTCTTTCGCCGTAGTGCTCTTCATTTACGACGCCTTCATCACCTTTGATCGAGAAGTGGCATGCTTCTGGACTGCCAAGCGGACCGGAGCGTCGCTCTTGTTCTTTGCGAACAAGGGCATCTCCATGACAGCCTATGTAATGGTCTTGGCCTCACTTGCATCTTTCCCTTCGGACGAGGTAAGCACTCTCACCTCGGTCTATGCCGTGGCAAACCTGACGGGAACCAGAGGTTGGTATGAAGCCGCAGAGAGTCACAAAACTGGGTAATGACTATTTACGTTTGGAGTTGTTCGATATTCGCAATCACAGCATATGCCATCCTCATACTACAATTCCTTCCCGGAGCAGGCGAGTCATGCTTCCAATTCAAAATACATTGTACCTATCCATCGTACCTAACGCGTACTTTCAGCCTTCTCTGCCCTTCGTGCATTTGTGTTGAGCGAGAGCAAGCCCTTGGGAATACTTGTCTTCGCTTTGTCTCTAGCACCAGTAGGTGCTAATCTGGTGAGTGCGTCGATGTTCCTTGAAGCATATCGGCGGACACATAAGACTGACGGTCTACGATGCAGGCTACCTATGGCTATCAGTATTCAGGAGAACATTCACAGCCGTTTGGATGCTTCGGAGTAGACGACACGACCGTGGCACTGGAGCTTAGGTTTGGCCCGTTCAATCTCCTCAATTACATCGGTACTGATTCTCTACAAGGCGTACGTCAGCTACTGACCATATGCAATGTCGCCGACTCATTCACGGAACCACACAGTCACGATTATCTCGAGAGTGCCGATCATCCTTTCCGACATTCTACTCATCTACATTACTTGGACAAAGCTGAGCACGAGGGGCGCCCTGATGGGTATCCGATGGTCCAAGAGACTCTCACTGTCGGATATCCTCTTTCGCGGTGGTATGTATTGTCTCTTAGGCTACCAGCTTTCATATACGTGAACAGAGATGTCGCGGCTGACACAAAACCCCTTCTTCGGCATGCCAGGCGACATCTACTTCATGTACGTCAAGTTGACGTCCAGGAACAAAGCAGTTGGAATGAGTACCTGACAAATTCGAACGCCGTTCAACTACAGAATACTGTCCATCCTGAACGTTCTTCACCTCGTGTTAACGTCCTTGGCGGTAAGACCAATTCACGCCTCTGTTCTTCCTCAGATATTTATCCGATTGTCCTCTGTCAGCTGGCGGACGCATCCGTCACCGGAGAGAGTGAGGTGCCCACGTTCACGGTCCCGTGAGATTCTCACTGTTCTCAAAAACCAGATGAGGCGACTGCTCACTCACGTGCATTTTAGCATCACAGGGATCCTCATCTCGCGCTTCCTCCTCGAACTGCAGGAAACAAACCAGATGGTCGTCAGAGTCGACCCCGAGGATCCGCTGCATTCGTCAAGGAACCCATACGACAGCACGCCAAGCTTCATCGTGTCCCTGGGAGGTCTCGTCCATTCAGATCAGCCAGCGCGGTCTGACGATGAGGGTGTCAAATTGCAAGTTCACTCCCGGGCCCGCTCGGAGGTCGCAGAGGAGGAGCAAGGTGGGAGCCAGGCCGAGTCACTTCAGGCCTCTGCGTCGTCGTCGTGTTCCGCATAGTCTCTCGCCGCGGTACTTGGTCATCTCCGTGTGTATCATAGATATCGCTCCGTCGGTGGGTTTTGTATTTATCGTCCTTGGTTCGGTGTCGTTCTTAGGTAGTATCGCCGAGTTTGTTCACAGTTTGCGGCGACGATACCACTAGGATCCCCGTGTATTTATGACACCGTTCGCGCGCCGCACTTCCACTATAGACGGGTCAGCTCGTATGGGCTGTCTGTTAGTGGTAGAGGGCGAGGCTCGGGCAAGGTCTTCACCGAAGAGAGAACGGACTGGAGAAGTTCTCGCGGGAGTGCTCCGGACCGGCGGACCGAGAACCTCTTCCACGTCTCCCATCGAGGCCTCCTCCGAGGCCTCTCTGCCCTCCTCCGTGACGATCCACGCGGTGCAGCTGCCACAGAGCATGAGCCGTACGCATAACACTTCAAGCCATCAGGATTCAGGATAACCTCCTCGGCCAGGGGAATGCATGGGTGAGTGAGGCGATCAGACGGCACGATCAGTACGCGGGAACAAGGAGCCTCGAATGCACGCTTCGTGCTGATGCCACGACATCCTGCTGCACACTCGGACCCCTGGACGACGAGGATACCGGAAGTATCACAGGGTACTGCTCTGTACTGCTACGCTGATCCGGCTACATGCCGCTGAAGTACTGGAATCGACTGCGATCTCCGTGCTCCCTCCACTCGTCCAACTTCGGCCAGTTATTCGCGCACTGCAGCGCCTCGCGAAGTTCCTGCCAAGGTGCGTAAATTTTTACAGTCTCTTGACCTCGCTGACGCGCCTCGACTGTAGGGCAGCGCCGCTTTATCAGTACCCACCATCCGCGTTGCGGCTGCCACGCAAAGCTCTTCACCCGCCGTCGTGTTCGTGCTCTGAACATCACAAGATCTACGTCGGGACTTCGTCAGCATGTCCGATGAGGCCGCTGAGTTGGTCGCCTATTACTCGAGCCAGTCAGTACCCTGCGCTTCATCGAAGGTCACCTTCACCCACGTCTGCTTCCAGTCAGACCAACAGTTACTGCAACTTGGCATCCAGCGGTACCTCGCGATGGCTGATACGCAACTGACGACTTGCTGACATGCGACATACTTACTCAGTGTTGTTCTTCTACGAATGCGTCATCACCTTCACAGACGAAGTGAACCTCTTCTGGTCGCAGAAGCTGACAGGTGCTTCTGCGCTGTTCTTCCTGAACAGATGGGCGATCATACTGTACGGGGCGTTCACCCTCGTCACTGGGTTCATGCAAAGCACGATATCGCCCGAGGTAACGTCCTCCCTCGGTCCCACATCGTTCGTCATGAAGGCTCACCTGACTCGCAGAGGTCGGTCTTTCACATCCACGTCATCCGTCATGGTTCTGAACAAATCGACGAAGCTGCCCACTTATCGCGAGAGCGAGCCTCGTGATCGGCCTGTTGCAGTACTTTCCATGGGCCGGTACGCAACATCTCCCGCCCGATGTCACTCTTGCGAATCACAAAGATACTCTGCTAGTATTCTCGGCATTACGTGCTCTGGGAGTGACGCGCAACTGGCCATTCTCGATCCTCATCCTTATGCTGTCCTTGGTGCCACTCGCAATCAACCTTGTAAGCCGACGAAATGGCTTACTCGTGCGTGCGCTGACCACAAGGCAGTCGGCGTTCCACTTCGACCCCACTGGAGTGGTCGTGCCCGAACTAGGCTGCGTCTACACGGAAACGATGACTGAGCAGACTGCAAAGATGTTCGTGCCCTCCTCCGATCACGCGCTTACTCTTCGCTCACGTTCAGCCATCGTCATCTAGATGTAAGTCTTCCCTGATGCATCGCCTGCTGCCTATCCAAGTTGAGCATGCTCCGACTTCGGTAGTCACGATTGTGTCGCGGGTGTGCCTCATCACGGCGGACGTACTCCTCGGGCTCGCAACGTGGTTCAAGCTGTCTGCCGGGGGCGCGCACCGAGGCATGAAGGCCGGCACGTTCGCGCACACCCTCCTGATGGATGGTGAGCCCAACTTCCCCCGCTACGTAGGTCGTATGCTCACGGCATGATAGGTACAATATACTTCATGTGAGCTCCCTGCATCATCGCGACTGACATTCCGCTGAAGAATGCCTCGCCTGACAGAGCGCTATCCATTCTGAACACTTTGCATCTTATCTTGACCTTGCTATCAGTACGTTCACTCGCCTCCTGGCAGTGGCCTCCCAAGGCTGACGATTTCTCGCAGTTCGGCACGGAGCATGAGAACGTCAGCGTGGTGACGGACTTCACCGAGCCGTAAGAGCAAGGCCTCTCGCTGCCCACACCTCCAACATCGCACTGACACTGACACTCGCATCCTAGATTGACCGGGGTGCTGGTCTCAAGATTCCTCATGGACCTCCAGTCCGCCAACCGCCGAGCGCTGAACACAGACTCCAGCCTGTACTCATCCGGCGTGGACGGACCGCTGGAGAGCATCGTCTTCGAGCGCGTCGTGGGCTCGCTGGCGTCGACCATCCCGCCACTTCATGCCGAGTCGGCGGACGCACAGTGGAGTGGGTCGGACGAGGGTACTGTGGGCAGTCCCTCGGAGGGCGATACTCTCGCTATTGAAGAAGTTCGTCGGAGCGGCGGCCAGGACGCAGATGATACGGAGAAGTTCTGAATGTTGCTTTGTATAACGACATATATGTATTCTATGACACATCGTCGTGTGGGGAGTCCCGCAACTCACGATGGGGCTAGAACACCGTGATAACGACTTCAACATCGCATCCACATGCACAGACTCGCTGCAGAGCAACTTTAGTACATGAGCGCAGAGAAAGAGTGGTGGGACGATGTATAAGGGAGCCGCCCGCGAGATTAACTTGATTGTAGCCTGCTTGCGAGCGATGCACGGTGTGCGAGAAGGCGGATGACTCTGAGAGAAGGTCGTCGTCTGAGCCATCATAGCGGGTTCACCACCCGCTTGCGCTCATCTGGGGCCTCCACAACCCGCCGTCCTCCCAAGGTCCCCGTCCTCGGACCTCCGCTAGAGCGCTAGAGGAATGGTAGGCGCGCACAAGAGTCAGCGAAAGATTGAAACGCGCTGCGACGAAGCATCTTAACACGCGCATCGAGGCCTGTCGCCGAGCACATACATATACCCAGAACGCGCGATACGAGCGAGCGCATCCTCAGCCATGTATCTCCGTGCTGCTCACGCTGAGCACGACCTGCCGACGCTGCGGGACTTCATCCGTGCAAACCCGCTAGGCATCATCACCACTGCCATCGATGCCCCCGAGTTCCCCTTCCTCCAATCCAGCCATATCCCGTGGCTCCTCGACGTTTCTCCCGACGCGAAGGAGACATCCCTGGGGAAGCTGCGCGGACACATGGCTCGTGCGAACCCGCAAGTGAAGGCGATGGTAGCGGAACTCACCTCATCGGGGTCGCGGACGCTCTCGCGCGACGTCCTCGTCCTCTTCAACGCCCCCGCGCACCACTACGTCACGCCCAAGTTCTACACGGAGACGAAACCGGCGACGGGGAAGGTCGTGCCGACTTGGGACTACGCCGCGGTGCAGGTGTACGGGCGGGCGACGGTGCATTTCGACCCGAAGGCGGAGGAGACGGACGCGTTCTTGTCGGGGGCGTTGCGCGACCTTACGCAGCTCTGCGAGACGGAGATCATGGGGTACGAGAGGCCGTGGACCGTAGAGGACGCGCCGGAGAGCTATACTGCGCTGCTGAAGAAGGCGATCGTCGGTGTCGAGGTCGAGATCACGAGCATGGATGGGAAGTGGAAGATGAGCCAGGAGCTGAGCGAGGGAGACAGGAAGGGGACGGTCGAGGGCTTTGAGGCGTTGGGTAGCGAGCTCGGAAAGTGCATGGCGCAGACCATCGCAGAGCGGGGGCAGAAGCAGAAGACGGCGAGTAGCAAGTAGCGAGGACGCTTCATACGAATGCTAAGTTCAGATGCTTGGTAGCAGACCTGCTCTGGTCTCGGACCTGCGCGTGAGCATCGGGGGACCATATTGAGCTTGCCAAGGCAAACGAACCTAGAGATCCCTTGCAGTCTGTCACTCCGCAACTTGGACATTCTTGCGGCCTTGGACGCGCAAAGAAAAGTCCCCACAAGTCTTGAACATGCCCGCCGCTGGCTGGGCGCGTGCCATCCGCTGGGGGCTTCACCATACCCCTCTCGTTTTAGCGACAGGATCGCACTAGACGTAGGCTGTGGTCTCAGGTATGTCATGAGTGAGCAAGAGTGGGATGTAGAGCAGTCTCCAGAAGCAAGACGCTAGAAGATACGGTTGGTCGTGTCGTGCTCGTCGTTCGATGGAGACTGTGGTCGTAGTTTCAGTCGAGGAATGGCCGCCATCGTCGTCGGCGCAGCTGCAACGAGTCCGACGGCGCTTATGTACTGTATGGGTCCTGCCTCCGGCCACCATCATGATCCTGACTCTCGTCGCTGTCTCGCTCGCCGCTGTCGCTGACAGCGTCAACAGCATGTCTGCTTTGCGGGACGACGCGTGGAGGATTCGTCTGGATTGTCTCCGCCTCATCAGCGAGGCTTCGTCTGGACCTGGTCGAGAACACGCAGCAACGCGGTCAGCAGACCGCATATAAGCAATTGCGTACGTGCTCAGCCTCTTCCCCATGCGTCATCTAACCAACGGATATATACTCAGGTCTCTCGCAGTCGCCGCCATATCCTTCCTTGCCTACAAGCTGCTCTTCCGCGCCGCCATGACCAGACAGCGCACGATTGTTGTTGGGGGAGGTCTTGCAGGCCTCAGTGCCGCGCACACAGCCTTGGAGAATGGTGCAGTAGTCGTGTTGCTCGACAAGAAACCCGCGTACGTCCTCTCGAACCTGTGGCGTCCTTGACTGGAAGTGCTGACCCGCCCTCAGACTGGGAGGGAATTCTGTGAAGGCGAGTTCGGGCATCAATGGTGCAGGCACGGCTGCACAGAAGCAACAGAACATCACAGACTCGCCGGAAGAATTGTACGTACCCTTCCCTCCCCACCTGGACATGCAGAGTTGCAATATACTCGCGTCTACCCGTGCCGTTGCCACGAAAATGCCCAGGTGCTGCAGCTACTCATCCACGACACCGGCGCACTTCGGTGGGCTGCGCCCCCCTCGTGCGCCGCCGTCTCAGAACCCTGCTCAAGTATCGGCTGGTTATGAGGCTTTCGGGGAAACACCCAAGACTGAAGCGCTGGCTGGCGCTCCCTCCGACCTCGATGCCTTTACCCTGCCAGCCTTCACGCTGCCTCCGCAATACTCGCAGGCGATTCAGAGCAGCCCATGCTGCCCTTGAATTCATTGCAAACTTGCTGGAAAGCGCGCAATCTGCGCTGTAAAACCCCAAATTGACCATCTATTCCTGCCTCTATTCCTTTTTCCGTCCGTGATGATTCACTATAGAAGACTCAGACCCGTCTCTCCTTGCCAGCTACAACGACACCGTCGCGTCCGCGCGCGACCTTGCACGCTCGCACCTTATCAAAGCGCTCACCGACAGCTCCGTCCCGACCCTCGAATGGCTCACCACGAACTTCGGAGTCGACCTCTCCCTCGTCGCGCAGCTCGGCGGACACAGCGTCCCGCGCACGCACCGCGGAAAGGGCGGCGCCCCGGGATGGGCGATGACGTCCGCGCTCGTGAAGAAGCTCGAGGCCCAGCCGGACCGCGCGACGATCCTTAAGGGCGCGAAGGTTGTCCGGCTGCTCCAGGAGGGCGGGCGCGTGACGGGGGTGGAATATGAGGTTGGCGGGCAGAAGAAGACGGAGGAGGGCTCGGTTGTGATCGCCACCGGGTGAGTCGGCATGCATGCTTCGCTCGAGCGTTTGCTGACCGGCGGTCGGGACGGCAGAGGGTACGCCGCAGACTACGCAGAGGGCGGATACCTGTCGCAGTTCCGGCCCGAGCTGCTCGCCGTGCCCACCACGAACGGCGACCATGCGACCGGCGACGGGCACCGCCTGGCAGTCTCCATCGGGGGCGCGCTGTGCGACATGGACCAAGTTCAAGTGCACCCGACGGGCTTTGTCGACCCGAAAGACCCGGGCGCGACCACGAAGTTCCTTGCAGCTGAGGCCTTGCGTGGAGTAGGAGGGATACTGATTGACAAGCTCGGTGCGCGCTTCGTCGACGAGCTCGAGCGGCGGGATACGGTCACGGAGAAGATGCAGGAGGTCGTCAAGGGGGGAAGGGCGCCCATACGGCTGCTGCTCAACCCGCAGGCTGCGAAGACGCTCGAAGCCCATGGTCTGTCCGACTGCTCCTTCTGTGTCCGAAGGACTTCACGCTGACGGAGCATGCAGTGGGTTTCTACAAGTCGAAGGGCTTGATGCGGGAGTACGAGTCCGCCGCTGCGTTCGCCGAAGACGCTAAGATTCCGTTGCCAAACTTGAGGGACACATTCGAGGCGCATACAGCGTACGCGCAGGGTACCGCGAAGGATCAATTTGGCAAAAGTCAGTGGCTCCCGGTCGATCTGATGATGTAGTGACCATGCTGACCCTTCCTTGCGGTCCAGCGAACTTCACCAACGCGAGCTACAGCCTCAACGAGCCTCTCCTCGTAGCGGAGATGACCCCCGTCGTGCACTACGTAAGTGCACTGTCTCCAACGCATATTGTGCTGCACCTCCAATCGCTCACGCTGGCTCGCAGACTATGGGCGGGATCGTAGTCGACGAAGACGCGCGGGTCCTGGACACAGACGGTAGTCCTATACCCGGACTATTCGCTGCCGGGGAAGCGATCGGGGGCGTGCATGGACGCAACCGGCTCGGCGGGTCGTCGTTGCTCGAGGCGGTTGTGTTCGGACGCATCGCGGGGAAGAGCTCGACTGGGCAGTGAGGGTGCACGATGTTGGATCAATGGATGGACGGAAGTTACAAGGATCTGCTGAACGAATTGTGAGTTGTATAAATGGGTGACTGCGGATGTATGAGTATCGTTGTTCTCGCCGTACCTCGTTGCTCCGGATCTCCTGGCTCTGACGCCGCTCTGACGCCCGCTCACGTTCGAACAAGCTGTCGGCTCCATGGAGTCCGCTCTGGTCTGGGAAGCGAATGACGACGTTGCAGGCTGGTGGTCAGAGGTGATCCCGGATACGCTGGTTGGCATGGACGTTCAAGATTCAAGAAAATATGGCATGGGTGTCATTGACACGCCGCGGTAGACTGCAAATTTGATCACATCCGTGTCATTCAATGCGCCATCTTCTCCTCCGCACCGTGTGGTGCTTCGTCTGGAGAGCAGGCTACGTTGTCTGCGTCTGCGGCCCCTGCTCCACCAGTGTCCTCATCCCCGCACACCTCGTCTTCTTCTGCCAAAGTGCGAGAGCCCAACGACCCCACCACTCTCTCAAAGACGAGCGACTCGGACGTCTTTCCGCTGCTGGACTCAATCTGAATACTGGAGTCGATATCGAGTGCCGTCTGGTTTACCGACTGGAGGTTGAGCAGGAAACGGGACACCAATATCCCGGTTACCCTGGGACGAAGGAGGCGCGTGAGCGTGAAGGACGACAGTGGTAGGGTTTTAGCAAGGTGAACATACGGTTCAGTGAACAAGGTAACCACGCTGACACTCTGGAGTGCCTGGATATGCTGAGCGGCCGCACGACGTCAGGTCGGAGTGCCAACGAGGCTTATAGCGCCAAGACTCACCGATAGAAGTGTCAGGGTGAGATGGAGGGCGTTCAACGCAAGCAAGGCGCTGTGGCATGGCGCGTGGCGATCAGCCTTTAAGCTCGAGAGTGCGGAGAGGCGGCGATCCTCACATGAAGTAGATAGTTCCTGGTACCAGTCGTTCATGAGCTGGGCGCAACCGCGGAAATTGAAGGTAGCAATACTCACCGTCTCGAAGGAGAACGTACACAAACGACCCCTTGCTGCGGTGTTGTACTAGTACGCTGCCCCTCGACAGCGTCCACCAGGTCGTGAGCACGAGGAGTGCGTCCGCCGAAATGAGACTTGTCCGGGACGCGATAGTCACTTTGGAGAGACAGGCTGTCATGGATGGGTTGCCCTTATGAGAATTTGGTGGAATACGCACGTCTATACACCAGTCAAATTCACGCGGTCTGCAGAGGACGGTACCCAGACGACGGACCTTTTTGCTAAATCGGAAGGGAGGGAATCCGAGTACACGCATCCCAGCGGTGGAACAACGACTCCGCCCGGCGTGAAACCGAAGTTAGTCTGGAAGTGAACGACGAGGCGTATATTAGAACTGGGCGAGGTGTCGGACAAGCGGCCACTCACGAAGTTGATCCCGATAGGCACACTGGAGAGGAGGAGAACAAGTATGGAGAGCGACCACAGTCGGGATAGGGCGAACACTCGTAGCGTTGAGAACGCTGGAGTCTCAGGTTGTCAAGCGGTTTCATCACATCCGAACGCGCGGATACTTACCGGCCCATGGTGCATACTGGAGAATCACAAACACCCGGCTGGCCCTCGCAGAGTCTGCACAGCTAAGCATGCCCGGATTTCAGCACGCCGGAGAGCCCTCAGAGTACGCTTGCGTGGTCTCACCTCTACAGGAACAGCATAAAGGTTAGCATGAACATGGTTCTACTCCGCGAAACCCAACCTCACCTGTGGGGAAGTCGCCGTGGAGCTGGTAATCAAAGTGAACACATGGGCGAACATGACGATGGCCCTGTTCGAGACGAAGAGCACGGATGCTCCAGTGAATCGCCGCGTCCAGAACAGACTGATCTCGTCTCCGAAGGTGATCAGACATTCGTATATGAACAGCACTGTGAACGCAGCGGTCAGTTACAAGGAAAACGAGACATTCACCATTCCCTTACCCGTCGCCGCTATGGCACAGTAGTTGCTCAGGAGGCTGATGCATGCCTGATGTCAGCCTCAATCGAACGAGCGTATAGAAGATGAATCGATGAGCACGCACAAGCTCGAATACTGGGATATTAACACAGAATTTGCGGTAGCGGAGGACATGATGAGGGAGTACTAGCACGGAGGTTGCTGGGGGCAAGATGTGGCAGGTCGTGCTTGAGTCACGCAGGCCACAATTGCAGGCAAGGCTGATTGCCTCCAAGTCTAGTGCGAACTAGCGGAGCCGGGTGGTGGGAATAGAAGTACGCGCAGGCGCTGGCGAGGCCGTCTGATGGTCAAGACCATCTGCGCATAATCCCCTAGCCCTGTCGAGAGTGGCGTTGAGAAAACGAGGCCGATGTAGCATGAGGACCTAGCCTGCGAGGAGCAAAAACAAATCCAACATAAGTACGTCGGGACCAATGACGACCTCGGGCACTCACAGTCACCTCTGTGCCTTCACAAACCGAGCTTCGACCTAAAAGGTAAATTCAGATAAGATGCTGCGCAGCGTCAGTATTAGCGTCAGGTGAACCATTTAATGAACTGCGTAGCATTGACACGAACCTTACGAGGTCGGAACAGCACCCAAAGTCCACGTTTCGGCGCCGTCCGCGGAGATAGGTTTTGAGATGCGGCAAGGGATGGCGAGTCACTGGATGAACAGCACCCGCAAAGACTCCTCCTGGGAAGCTCTGGTCGTTGGTCTGAGTGGACATTGTCAATGGGTTGGACTGGACATACCTTCTGCCAGACCTAAATGCCGCTCGAGTTGGTTCCTGTTTGCCAGATGGGTTCTCTTTGGTGGGTCGTGCCAATCGGGGTTGAAGTCGTCGCGCAAACGACGACCATGATAGGGTATATACCAGCCGCAGTATTCGAGTGCTTACCTACTGTCATGAGTACCCAACCAAGGTATAGAGGCTATAGAAAGACGCACCATACTACCCAGGGACCACTGGGCAGACAACCGACGCAAGGTTCTCTACTCCAGGTTGTATACCTGAAGGCTGAGGGTACGGTGTCATAGCAATGTTGAGTTCCATGCACGCCGAAACGCTCTGCTGTCAAAGTGAGAAGCCGTCCGTGTAGTCATCGTCCGACCGAGCTCGGACCGTGTCAGCACCAGCTACGGAGACGAGCATTGAATTCAGTACAGATCCGCACGCAACGGTGGTGGCGTACCGCTGTATACAGCCCCGGCGCTGTTCTTGACGAACTCGTCCGTGTCGACGTGACCTTCACTCTTCAGGAGCCGCCGTCATTCCACCGGTCCTTACAGCCTGACCGGGAGTTTGGATCTCTTCAGCAAAGCCTGATACGATATCAAGTATCTTACCTGTCAATTTCTGGCCCCCTCAAGGTTGCCTCAAGGGGTCACAACGCATGCAAGCCTGGAGGAGTTCGTGGAAAATATATCTCGGAAGCAGCCAGAGATCTTTCAATAGACCATCGTTAGGAAGGAGACAATTTAGACGAGATGGTGAGACCTACGGAGAGAGAGGATTAATGTCTTCGTGACTCAATGACATTGATTGATTTGTCCATGACCCTTCCAAGACGTCTCGTCGCTGGCTATGCCGCAGTGCAAGGGAGACCAAGGGAGACCAAGCGGGACATCTATAACTGCGCGATATGTAGCACGGCGCATATGAAGCTCTCTCTCGGTAGATTCTAGTAGAAGACGAGTCAGTACTGCAGGTAGGACTGAGGCGCAGCTGAGGTTGTCTGTGCTGGCTGACAAGTTGAACCAGTTCGGCTCAGCGCGCGCTTCGACCTGGCGGAGTCTCTAGCGCCCGCAGCTTCACTCCTTGACATCGGACCACATGCATACATATCAGTGTGTGCTTGTGTGCGAAGACTGAGTCAGGAAGATCAGGCCTCAATGTAAGCACATCGGCTCATGGTCGGTATGTTAATAGCTAACCATGAGGATTCATTTCCAGTACCCACTACGGCATGATTCCTGTTGATGGGCTCAGCACCGGTGCGCCTGGCGAATATGGCCGACCATGGTTCCCTCATCACGGGGAAACCGGAGCTGTAGCGTTTGGACCTGAGCTCAGATGGGAACAAGCAAACGCTCTCGGCGTCGGCCCCGTCCTCGGATAGTCGTCCCTGCACCGCTCCCTCCGTATGCGTAAGGCGACTTTCCTCTTGCCCTCAGCTGAGATATAAGGCTCTGACTTCCCTGTCTGTCGCTGACGAACTCGAATGACTACTTACTGTCAGCCAGGAGTACATTGATGATGCGATGCGTATGACGATGACGCGCCGGAGGACGACTTTGGTACTTCGTGGTCTCTACTGGATACTACGTATGCAGAGCACGTACGTATAAGAGCCTCTTGGTTGGTGGGGAATATGAAGCATCCCTCGCTATACAGCACCCCAGATGACTTCGTACACCGCAACCCGCACTCCGCCCAAGGAAAGCTTCACCGATGTACTCATCATCGGTGCTGGCCCCGCAGGTGTCATGTGCGCGAATGCGCTCGATCTCGCAGGTGTCAAGGTTCGCATTGTAGACAAGAGGTGACCATCAGCTGCCAGCCTGCTGTCCCATACTTACACGTTTTCGCATTCACAGGCCACTCGGTCTCGCCGCTGGACAAGCTGATGGCTGCCAGCCTCGGACTATCGAGATCTTACAAGTATGAACCATCGTTTTTGATGTCTAGTTGTCTGTCCTAACCGTCACTAATCCAGAGCTATGGACTTGCGGAGGCGCTGCTGAAGAGAGCCGCACATGTCTGGAAAGCGGTCAGTGCCGGTCCGATATCAATCGGTGCTCTGGCCGTCAGTCGCTCACAACTAAGTATCAAAGGTGTTTTATAACCCCACATCGGATGGCGGGATCGAGGTATGTCAGCGCCTGCATATCGAGTTGCAAGGCGCGGGCTGACCACGTATTGCAGAAAACGACCCAGTCCCCCACGATCACTGCTAAGAGCGCCAGGTATCCGTTCGGAGTACGCACTGTTCTCGTATGACTTGTGATACACTATGCGCTGACGACCGCTCCCGTAGGCCACACTTCATCAAGGCGGAATTGAAGACGTCATTCTCGAGTCCATGTCCAAGCATGGGCTGGAGGTCGAGCGTTCGACTATTCCAACCTCCATCGAGCTCTCGGACGCTGCTGACGACGTCAAGAACGCTGGCTCGTACACGGCTAAGGTACACGTGCACACGCCGCCCGGACATAACGTTCTAACCAACACTACCCCCTGCAGGTTGTGCTGGAGCACTTCGACCGCGAGGAGGACAAGACCGAGATTGTGCACGCCAAATTTATTCTGGGTTCTGATGGTGAGTGCAGAGGATCACACTCGGCACATTATGAGTCTTACACGTCCGCAGGCGCACACTCGTGGGTCCGCAAGACCCTCGGCATCGAGATGGAGGGTGATGTCTCCGGTGCGCTCCGCCCTTGATCCTCTGAGCCCTCACCGGGTCTCAGTAGCTCACTCGTGCGTCCTCTTCTCAACAGACTCGATTTGGGGCGTCGTCGATATGGTCCCCGACACGGACTTCCCCGATATCCGCTGCCAAGCCTTCGTGCACTCCAACGCGGGCACGCTCTTCGTCATCCCCCGCGAGAACGACCTCATCCGGCTCTACATCCAACAATCGAGCACGCAGGACATCATCGACCCACAGACAGGCCGCATCGACAAGGACCGGACGAGTCCCGGGAAGCTCATCGAGCAGGGCAAGAAGATCTTTCAGCCCTACACGATAGAGCCCAAGGACGGGAATATCAACTGGTGGACCGTCTACGCCGGTAAGTCTCATCGACTCGAGTGGCGCATAATGTTATGTCGTGCTGACTTGCACATATATCTTCGGCCATAAGTCGGACAGCGCGTCGCGAAGCAATACTCAATCAATGACCGCGCGTTCATCGCTGGTGATGCGTGCCACACCCATTCGCCCAAAGCAGGTGCGCACGGTTGCAATAGGAAAGGCTTCTGCGAGCTTACAGATTGCTTGATGCACAGGCCAGGGCTTGAATGCGAGTATGGGAGATACGCATAACCTTGGTGCGTTCCGCATGCTGCCTTCGGGCCATCGGTGGGTACTATGCTTAACTAGGCACGATCGTGCGCAGCTTGGAAGCTCGCATACGTCCTGAAGGGTTGGGCCGACATGTCCCTCTTGAAGACGGTACGCATCGCTCACAATTCTCAGCGATTTCTCAGCGCCGTACTTACATGCAGCCTCAAGTACGAGTGCGAGCGGCGCAAGTTCGCGCACGATCTCATCGACTTTGACAAGAAGTGGTCAAAGCTTTTCTCGGGGAAGCCGTACTCGCCGGATAACGCGGATGGCGTGACACACGAGCAGTTCCTTGGGTGCGCCCCATCTCTGTTTCCGCCGCTGCTTCCGAAAGGGCTCACAGAACTCTTTGAATGGCAGGGCGTTCACTGAGTTCGGCGGCTTCACGAGCGGTGTAGCGATCCACTACGACTCGTCGGCCATCGTGGACGCGAGCTAC
The DNA here is from genome assembly GCA_004369055.1 of Polyporus arcularius HHB13444. NCBI lineage: Eukaryota > Fungi > Basidiomycota > Agaricomycetes > Polyporales > Polyporaceae > Polyporus > Polyporus arcularius. Next base: position 23,411 of record ML211198.1, read on the forward strand.
CAGCACCTCGCGCCACACCTTGTCGTCGGCGAGCGCGTCCTTCCTCAAGTCTTCATCCGCGCGGCGGACGCGCTCCCGGTGGAGATCCACGACCTTCTCCCCGCCGACACCCGCTTCAAAGTCCTCGTCTTCGCTGGTGACCTCGCTGTGACAAAAGACAGCTCCGAGTTACACAAGCTCGCGGAGGAGCTGGACAAGCCGGAGAACTTCGTCTGCCGCTTCGGACGGGGAGAGACGGGCCGCCGGGAGGTCTTCGACGTCCTCTGCTTCAGCTCAGCTAAGCAGGACAAGGTCGACTATCTCCGTACGTTCACAAGCCGCTGCTGTATATGCCGCACATTATTGACCTTCCGACTGTTGCTTCAGAATTCCCGCCGTTCTTCCGTCCCCATTACTCGAAGTACGTGTTCGTTCTGCTGTGATCGAACAAGGCGTCTCGTATGCTGACCTGGCCGTACAGCGTGCTGCTCGATGATTCCGACTTGCAGGGTCGCTCGGGTGGCGGTGGATATGCCAAGTACGGCATTGACGAACATGCGGGTGCGATTGTCGTCGTGCGTCCTGATGGCTACGTCGGCATGGTGGCGCCGTTCAATGGCGTGAAGGAGCTGAACAGATACTTCGGGGCTTTCCTGCTCTAAATATCAATATGCTCAAAGGTCTCACACTAGAAAGTACGTCGGCGTCGACGAGCGCAAGCGTGCATTGTTAGTGAATATGCAATTTGACTGTCTCTATGGAACCGGGTTGTTAATCCCTTGGCGGTCGCGGCTTGGGCATTTCAGAATAAGTACCAGCAACCACAGATGAAACTCAAGAAGACAAGGAAGAGTTGTGCGATCCAATGACCCTCTCGAAGATGAGCGTTCCCGCGTGTGAGGTCTCTCCTTGTGTTCCGCTCTCAAACTCGGCATCACACGCGTTTCTGTGCGCTTCCTGCAAGTCGAGAAGAAAGCGCGATACGAGCAAGGCTGTGAGGCTACACAGACGCATATTCAGTCGCCGGATGCTACCTCGGAGAGCCTCTTAGTAACTCACGATTCCGTAAATATGGTCACATATCCGTAGCTCAATCTCTGGAGCGCGACGTCGACCTAGAGGTGCACGGTTAGTGCCTGCGTCAACTAGCCGATGCGAGAAGACGAACCGCTGTTACCGAGCACATCGACAGGATGACATGCAAGGAGTGCAAAATTAGCAGGACACTGGAGGAGTCCGAAAATCAGTATATCGCGTCAGGCTCAGAATGCGAGCAACGTACAAAAAGTACATTGTCCCTGCAAACGTGCGCCGTCAGCGTGAGGATCCTTGGCTGTTGAGTGTATTATTATAGAAGTACTGCACCGTTTTCCAACAGTACATCAGCTAGCGTGAACCCCGACCGGTGTCCCCTGTATCCCCTGCTCATGCTGTCGACGATCCGTGGCCGGGAGATGGTCGACCATGTAATCAGGATGAGGAGGAGGTCGGCGACGAGGAAGCATGTCCGAGAACTGATGACGACTTGGCAGACATGTCATCAGCATGGTTCCGACCTTCGATCAGACCGCAACGCACATCTAAGATATGGTCAGTGTGAATTGACCACAGTTGCTCAATTAGCGTACTTTCGGGATAGAGCCAGACTCAACGGGTCGATAGCGGTACAGCCGAAGATATGGTCGTGGTATCCGGTGAATCCCAAAGGATACAATAACTGTTCATTTGTCGGTTGAGAATTACTTACTAGTAGGAAGCATGGTGTGGACTCACAAGATTGATCGCCGGGGGTATGACCGAAAGAACAAAGATGAACATTGACAACGACCGGTATCTGCTCAAAGCGAAGGCTCGCAGACCCGAAAACACTAAAGAGGCTCCATTGTGAGACTTGCATCATGCAATCACCAGGATTTAATCTCACTTACGAGCCCAGGGAATATACTGGAGTAGAGTGAAACCGAGAGCGACCTTCGCTGCGATTGCGCACCTAGTCGCAAGACGTCAGGAGTACAGTTCCAGGCGGAGGCGGACATCAGCACGCGTTCACCTCTGAGCATGGGAGTCAACTTCACGTATAAATCCAGATACATGCACAGACGTACCTGATCCGACATAGGCATGAACCCCACAAGGCTCGCAATTCGGATAATCATGACTAGGTATCTGTTGACCATGAATAGGGCCGTCGCTCCGGTCGATGGCCAGTTCCAGAAGAGCTCGACCTCCTTGTCAAGCGTTAAGAGATAGTCGTATGACAGCAACACTGTAATTGAGACGAGATCAGTAGCCATACATGATGGAAGGAAGAGTGTTCCGAACCTGCACATGCGACGCGTCCGTAGGAATTAGCAGCGCTGTGTGTATCGAGGTCAGCCGGCACCTATTCGCTAACCCTGAGAGGTCCAACGTACAGGCTGGTGTACTCCAATACCAGCGCAGAGGCTTCCAGAGCAGAGGCCTCTAGAGCGAGGTGAGATGTCATCGAGTGTAGGGAACTAAATTAGCGTACCCGCGACCTAATAAGCAACCGAGAAGAGCGGTGCACTCCCATTCATGCAAGAACCTGTCAACGACTCCCGATAGGGGAATCCTTCGGAGTGTCGAGCGTCCTCAGCGTGGAGGCTCCTTTACTGGTTCGGCGCGGATTTGTACCGGACATTTCAGCGGTGATCCTACGGTCGCCGGTGCGTGTTCGCGGGCTTCCTCGCCGTTCTCCCCCGCGCCGCCGTTGCAGACTATGACACTCTTCGCGTCCTATGTCCGACTTCCCGTACATACACTGCCGAGAAAATCGAGAGCCGGCTCAGTACACTCTGAACACGCTGTCACCGATACCACTATCACCACTGATATGAATTCACTGAGTACTCAGCACTGGCATCCGAACGGTCTACAGTCTCGGCCAGTAGTCGTCCTAGGGCTCGGTCAGGGACGTCATGGCCACCCATGACAGTTATCTAAAAGAAGAGATCACGTTAGTACCAGCTCGAGGTCAGCTCAGACGGCGAGCACGGGTGGATCCGGTGAGAGCCACGATGCGCACTTACGAATCACGTCCCGAACCTAAAACGCCGCCCCAAAATCAGCACAATCAATATCACCGGCGTGCGCATGAGACGCAGAGCAACCGATTTCCCAATAGATACTGCTTACTAACAGCCTCGAACAAAGATGAGGTGCATCCAAAACAGTTTCAGGCCTGTCCGACGTCTCTCCTTGAAGCTTGAAAATTCGCACAGCAAGTGCTACTTATTCGCATGCCGCGCCACCTCATGCTGGCACAACTTCCGAGCAGGTATTATATATGGCAGATGCGACCAGCCTGCGTGTCTTCAGTCACGCCGCCGCGGATTCGAGGTCGGACCCTATATGTGGACCAGTCAGTCGTGTGAGATATAAGGCCTGGTGCGACGGGGTAACCAATGTACCTTGTTTCGCTATGTGATTGTGAGCGCAACGTCAGCGTCCAGAGCCGGTTGAACTTCCTCACGATAACTTGAAGAGCACGTTGTGGACTGGGAGGACATTCCATTCTTACTAGGCAAACGGCTTGCGGTGTGTCGTGAAAGGTAGCATGGAGAAAGAGGAACTGAAGGCTGTGGCAGTGAAGCAAACGGTTCGGCTCACGTAAGATGAAGGTCACGCCGATGGCGACCCGATTCGGTTTGATTCAAGTTGATTGCCACGACCGAATTTTATTGCAACCTTGCTCTCTGCCTCGTCGTGTCTCTCATGCGGAATCGTCCTCGTAGCAGCATCGTCGAGTCATGGGATACCTCCGAGTCTTACAGGCGTATCAACAGTTCAAAAAAGTCCTACACTCGGAGGCTGGAAGGTGTCTAGATGATCTGAGGTCAGTAGCTACCCACCTCTTTCTTTCAAATGATAGTCTTGACACAGTAAATGCCTTCAATAGCGATGACGACGTGAGTCTGTTCATTGATGTATAAAGCGAGATTTACTGACTCTCGATGTGTCGAAGCTCGAGGCACTGGAACAAGAGCTGACCACGACCCTGAGTGCTCTCCGTACACGTCGCAACTCCTCTCGAAGACACGCACGAATTCCCGTCGAGATTCTCACTACCATCTTCCGATATGTCCTCGACCCCTCGACTGTCGACGTCAACTCCTTTTCTAAGCCAGACAGGCTCGCCGAGGCGCCTCCAGACACATGGTCCCTCATGGCGGTCTCCCATGTATGTGGTCGATGGCGAACCGCGTCAACGATGTGCGCGACTCTCTGGTCAGGGATCACAATCACCAAGTCGCATTGCCTTACTACCCTTTTCTTGGAGCGGTCTGGAGTGAGGCCGCTACGCATCTTCGCGGATGAGTCTAGGTGGCCTCTCGGAGGCATGGCGGAGGCGTTCACCCCCTTGAGAGCCCATTGCGAGCGCGTGAGGGAGGTCTTCCTCTCAACCTGTGTAGAAATCCGATCCGATTCTGGTGACAATCTCCTGGACGCGCTCTCTCCTCTTTCGCATGTGGTGTACTTGAGTCTTTCCCGGTCAGATGCGCCATCGGAGTATCATCAACAACAGCGCAATCAGGGTGCAGTCTACGTGCGACAGTTCTTCGATAATATCACCGTCGAGAACATGCCCATCACGCCGCCAACAACTCCGCACTTGAGGGCCCTGTCCCTCTCTGTGCGGTCCGGGCTCTCCCCCATCGATCGCTTCCCCTCGCTCGTCCACCTCAGACTTGAAGGTTCCGTGAAACATACCATCAAACTGCATGATCTTTTGAATCTTCTCGCCGGTACTCCCCTTATCGAAACTGCACACGCATCCTCCATTATTCGGGTTCGAGGAGCAGTCCTCAAGGCTGTGACCCTTCCTCGAATCCGGGTCTTCTCTTTGGCCGGTTTATGCTCATCTGTCATCGCGCCCGTCTCACAGCACATCACTATACCCCGGGAGGCGATGCTTCAGCTGCGTCACATTCAGCTTGACCAGGCGGCGTCGCACGCGGACCAATTTGCGCTCCCCGTGCTGGACGGATTCGCAGAGCTGGAGATCGCACAATATGACATAGGGCATCACATCCGAGCCCGAGGTCAGTGCTCAGCCGTGTGGCTGCACTTCGGCGCGGTAGACTTCCAGTCCTCCCGCAGGGTCGTGCCCGCTATACTGGCTCGCCTATCCCCACTACTCTCCACGGTGCAGACGGTACGCTTCGCGGTGGAGCCGTACACCTTACTGCGATGCGTCCTGGGACACACACTCCCCACTGTTCAAAAATATTGCCCTGCGATTTCAACACTGGTGATTGCCTGCTGTGGCGAAGACGAGCGCTCACGTATGCTCGAATTCTACGTAGATCCCTCCTCCGACCCATGGAAAAAGTGCCAAATACCCCACTTCAAACTGTCGCTTCCGCCAGTCGAGAATCTCCATATCCAAGTCACTCGCCCCGTTCTCGAGCGAGACATGATTCTGGAGATGATACGCTCCTGTTCCAAACAGCGACAGCCCCTCGCCAGCCTCACCTTCAGCGCACCTGGCGGCGCTCTCGCCGTCGTCGATGGAGACTACTCGAAGTTCGAGAAGCATGTCGGGAGAGTGGAGTCTACGGCAACGAAGCTATGGGATCCCGAGGGTGATGTGTTCTGGCGGAAGCAGAATGAGTACTGGCCGTTGTATCCGAATGAGGCAGCGATGAAGAAGACGTGGAAATTGCCGTCCATCGGTGCTTGGTGATCTGCAGAGGTGGACGAACTCTTGTCTGGACATACTCATGTCCGTGTATGCACGATGACGGCTTGTACCGATAACTGAGGCAGACTCTCCTCCCCATGCTGGTGATCGTCCTCCACTTTGATAGTTCCTGGCGGATGGGTACTACTACTGTAGTACAAATGGGCTGAATACATAAATGAAACGCAAGCATGAAGGGACGCACGTTCTCCGTCCTACAGCGAGAGATCATCAGGGCGAAGCCTCTTCGACCGGTGACAAGCATAACGGGGCTTGGGGTGCCATATGAGCGGGCGACAGGTTGCCTGCGACAGGCGAGGATGGTCCTGTGACATTGCCCTCGGGAGTTTGAGGGAGGCGAAGATCTGGCGCATTCGCGATGGCCGGCAACTGTACATCCATTGCGTTGCGGCGCCGGGGTTCTTTCCATCGGGGTCTACCCTCCCGCAGCTCCGACTCGCGCATCTTGCGCAGAGCCCGCGCGGAAGCGAGGCGCCGCTGCAGGAAACTCTCCATGCTACCTGTGTCCACAACCTGCGGCGCGTCTATGTTGATGTGGTCGATGATACGCAGGAGGGTGGGGCTGATGAGGTCGCGGTCGAGGGCATGAAGCTCTTCCAGTGCGAGGAGGATGGAGGCGCTCTGGCCGGCAGTGATCGTGCCCACCCCAGAGTCAGGCGTGGTGAGATAGTTTTCGAGGTCCTCCAGAATGCCCTGAAGCTCGCCGCGGACATTGTTGAACACGACTCGGGGGAGATTGGACGCTGTAGAGAACGCGAGAGCCATCTCGCATGCATGGTGGAAGGTAGTCAGCTCGCTGGCCATTTTTGCCGTCCTCGCGAATGCGGTCAAGCTCTGAATGACTGCAAGGCGCTACGTCAGCATGGTGCAAGAATAATCCAAGTCGAACAAACCATACCTGCCGGAGAAACGGGAGCACTCGAGCGATCCCATGTGTTGCGCATGAGATCGAACGAGATGCGCCTCACGCGTTCGTTGTGTGACAGGAGTCTCGCCAGGTTCTCGAAGAGCCGTTGATATAGGATGAGAGTGTCCAGGTGCCCTCGCTCGAAGGGAATTGCTCGACAAAGGCGCTCAGCTATGCCAAGCGTCCTAATGATGCACTCCTCATCCCGATGCTCGATTCGAGGCAGCATATCCACAGTAAGATGCAGGAGGAGGTTGACACCAGGATCCACGTCGTCGCTGTGTATCCAGTGTGGAATGCCGTCAACGATGTTGTCCGCTCGATGCGCCACGATCTCGTGCAGACAGTCCGCGGCCGCCTTGGCATCAGTGTCGTTGATACAGTCCCTCACGACATGCTCCAGGAACTCGTCGTCCATGAAGGTCGCATCCGCGCTCGCAAGGATATGGTGGTCGAGCTTGGCCTCCAAGGTCCGCACGATAGCTTTCTCCCGCTCACGCCAGCTGTTAAAGTACTTGCGATGGATAAAGCCTTGGAGCCACCCAGCGAAGAGCCGACGCCGATGACGGAAGAGGTTGGTGTCTACGTAGATGGGCCACTGCCTCCGGTTCCAGCCCATCCATCCGTAGACCTGGAGTGCCAGCCAGGACGCGAGCCGCGTCAACGCTTGGACGAGAAGGAACACGCCCATCGCCTGGGGTGATTTGTAGGGACAATCTCCTCGCATCGTGGGCATGATTGTCGTGATGACAAGGAACGAGAGCGATATGGAGACGAGAACGGTGATCACGCCAGCAACGGCATGGTTCAAGGTCCACAGTAGATCGAGCAGACCAGCGAAGAACAAAGCCATGGCGACCTGGAGGAGGATGGGCAATAAAGCGATGGTGAGAGGGATCTGCCAATGCGCGAAGCCCTCGTGCCTCAGCTGCCGGATGCGCGCGTTCTCCCGCGCAGAGCTCGCGGTGTTGCTGATGTACTCGCGAAGCCACTGCTTGGTGAGGATGCCGATCGATGCGGAGACGAGGCTGAGCACCAGGCTGGAGAACCAGAGGATGTTGATGCGAACGTGTCGCGGATCCGGGCGGAATGGTTCGCTTGTAAGCGTGGATGTTGCGTTGGCCAAAGACACCGAGCCCGTGGCAAGCTGAGCGGATATCTGTCTGAGAAGATCTGCTGCAGTCTCGTCGGGATCTTCCTGGAGCAACTTGTAGGACTCGATGTTGAAAGCGGTCAGCACCGCAGAGAACAGACCCGCCTAGATGACTCTGCGGGTTAGTGTGCTGCTAGTTACGGTAACCACAACTATTACGACTTACGAACACCAGGAGACTGTCTATGTCTTCTTTCCATCCCTTGACCATGTGTTCATCATAATCGCGCAGGGCTCTCACGCAGTTTGCCCAGGGGTCGTTGAGACCAGGGACAATAACAGGCGGGGGAAACGCCCTAGCAGAGTCGGCAAGAGTGACATTGCTACCCTCGTACACCGGCGCTACAGGAAGTTTCTATGGTCCGTCTTTCAGACGCAGCGCTTCGGTGGACATGTAAGGACCGAACTCACAGCTCTCCGGACGTAAGGTGCCTCCGGGGACGCCCCGCCGGATTGACTGGCAGGTATGGACACAACCACGGGGGAATAGTTCGCCGCATAGTCATGCAGAGAATCGAGCACATCTAGGCTACCTCCCGACGCAGAGTGAGGTCCGAGTGACGAAGACCGCCGGGACGCGGATCGTCGTTCCTCCTTCGAGCCATAATGGGACTCTGCTTGATCTGAGCGACCAGACGACTCATCTGAGTACGCAACTGAAGGGGTCGAGTCGGTCAGGGGAATTGGAGACGCTCTCCGGCTGACCGGGTTGGAAGAAATGTGGAAAGACTGCGAAGCAATGACAACACGTTATCAGTTGATTTTGACCTCGGTGCGAGAACTGTGCGGCGCTTATACCTCAAAGTCGATCACAGATGGTCTGTCTGAGATAGCTTCCTGGCTCCAACCCGACGACGTTGTGTCTTGCATCGTAGCAGAAACGCGAGGGGACTGTTGGGAGGAAGAAAGACGAGGAGAGCATGAACGAGTCGCTTACCAGCTCATCACATTGTGGTTTGAGTGCTCTCACAGTGCACAGCCATGACAGGTGGCATCAAAGATCGCGGAGTGGCTTCTGCGAGCGCTCCTCCGAACTCGACTGAGTCTATATATTCGGATATAACCGGAGTTACGCAACTTCAGACGAGGTAGCAATGAGCTCTCGGACTCCCTCGAACCTAGGTGTCAGGGTGTACGGATACGCGGACGGAAGACTGGGAGTACAGATCCATTAGCCCTCTCACTTCAAAGTTCACCCGCAATTGACAAGATACACCGCGCACCTAACAAGTCCAGAGCTCCATGTCACCTTCACGTCCTTCTTCTTGACGCCCTCAGGCAGCGAGATACGGAAAAGCTGCAACATCGACGTAACGGCAAGGAACACCGAGTCGTCCGCGAAGTACCGCCCGGGGCAGATCCTGTAGTAGGCGGGTCAGCGAACGCAGCGGATAAACGAAGAGGAAGCCGCATCGCACCGTCGTCCATATCCGAAGGCAATCTTGGCCGGGTCGGGCTCGCCTTCTGGATGATCGCTGCTTGGTGTGAACCGGTCTGGGTCAAACTCATACGGGCTCTTGTAGACGTTCTCGTCATGGAGCATCGCCCTGAAGTTCGGAGGTGCCCGGAGGAGTTCGTCAGTACCGAGCTACCCACCCACCCATAGAACAAACCATACCAGATATTTGCAATGACGGAAGCTCCCTTCGGAATGTACATACCACGATACTCATCATCGGAGATCGTAGTGTGCGGAACGCCTGTCCAACATGCGGTCAATAAACGATCTGCCTCGACAGCCTGACAGGCGGTACTTACATAGCATGACGCTGGGCTTCCAGCGAAACGCCTCTTTGACGACGTTCGACAAGTACGGAAGCCGCTTGCGGTCGTCGAACGTGGGTAGACGGTCTCTTCCGATCACTGCGTCGATCTCCTGCTGCGCTCGGGCTTGGACCTCGGGATAGAGCGTCATCGCATGGACGAAGTTGAGGAGCGTGGCTACTGTCTATAATTGCGAGTCTCAGGGGCGCGATCAGCAGAGAGAGCATACCAACATACCGTGTCGGCGCCAGCTAATGAGTGTCGTCAGCGGCGAGGTACGTGGTAAGGCCGAGCGACGAACGCACCACTGTACACCACGCCAGTGCAGTCCATGGCCAGCTGGTCCCTGTCCATATCGCTCGGAATGTCTTCGCTCTCAATGAGGCGCGTGGCCATGGATGACTCCGCTTTCCCACTAGCCTAGGCCCAATCGTCAGGTATGCGCACGGCGGAACGACGGTCCTTCGCATACCATTTGGGCTTTCACTGCTTCGAACGGCACAGACCGCATCTTGCGTGACAGTTCACGGACGTACGCCGCCTGACGCTGGAAGCCACCACCGGGGAACCATGCCGGTAGGTGCTTGACTATACCCGGCACATATAAGCACGAGCGGCGATAAGAGGCACGGAGACGACTCACGGAATGGAAGTAGGTCGACCACAGCGTTCCCGGGAGTCTTCTCGTTCGTCTCGCGCACGGCCTCCGCAAGAGAGACGAACGGGTCGTCTGCGGAGACCACCTTGTGGCCGTATGTGATCCGCATTATGATCGCTCCAGCCAGCCTGGTGGGACTCTGAGCAAAGGGCGCATGGGAACGCTACGTGATACACTTACCGCCTGACATGCTTTGGAAGATCCTGCTGCGAGGTGAGAAGACGCCCAAGGAAGTTTGCTATCTCCAGTGCCATGAGGGAGTGATGTGAGCGAGTAACCACGCTAGGCTGGAACTCCTGCTGGACGATACGACGGTACGTCTGATAGCGCTTGTCGTAGGACATGATGACGAGGTTCCAATCCCATCGTTTGCTAGCAGCCTATGTCAGCTACGAGGACGATGTCAAGATGATGATCGAGTAAACGTACACTTCTTTCAGCATGACGAGACGGGGCCGGGAGGAGTAGATAGAGCCTCTGGCGTCCAGGAGGTCCCTGGTCGCCTCGTACGAGTTCAAGACGACCACATGGGAGCCGAAGACATTGAAGTGTACGACGTCGCCTAAGGGCACGTTGGCTCGAGCGAGAGGACGCGAGCGGGAGACACTTACCATATTTCTTGCCCAGCGCCGTGTAGGCTTCCCATTCATGTCCTCCGCGCGGAATGTCCTTCAAGTTGCCGGTGAATAACGCAGGCGGCGGTCCCGGAGGGTAGCGGCGCTGCCTTGCTCGAGAGAGCCGCCATCCCAAAAACACGAGGAGGGCGGTCACAGCGTAGAGAACAAAGTCGCGGTTCATCGCGTTGATGGGGGTAGGAAATGGTGAGAGTACAGCGACCGTCTCGCTGCCGGGCTTCTTGAGACGTTCAGACACCGCGGTGAAGGCCGGATCTCCAATCCAAGCACCGAAACAAGTCTGCTTCCATGAGGCAGGGCGGCCGAACGATCAACATCCTGAGCGCATCTGCAACATTTGCGCGGCGCGCCCAGGATCGAGAGGAGTGGGATTGGGGGTGACTCCAAGGCGACCCTACCTCAGCGGCCAATGGCGCTGATCAAGGACATTCTGCTCCTCGGAGGTCGACTCCGCGTACTCGTACATATCACCTGCTGCTGCTATTAGGACAGACTCTCGAGGATAGCGGGAGCCAAACGAACAACGTGATGCTCACCAATATTCAAAACGAATCCGCGCTGCATGTATCCTTATCCTACACCTTGCAACACAGGTATAGAGACTTGAGGAGCGAACGTGCCGTTATGTAAATTCGTAAGTACTTGAGTACTAGTACAGTATCAGGACGTTCTCCGAGTCGCGCCCAATCTTCGCCCGCGCCTGCCCTACAGCAAGTCTCGCCCACGTGATGCGAACGCGCGGGTGGTTCTCGGCGTCGTTCCCGACGTGGACCACGACCTCAACCTCAACTTGACACTTCCACGCCTGCGCTTCTCGACGACGTACGCGCGTATATGTACCGGGGACAACACTAGACTCTTTTATGGCTTTGGCAACGCCCAAGAAAGTCGTTCAGTGGGCCCTGAACGCGTCCCTCTCCGACCTAGGCTCGCCTTTCTCTGAGGCTGGTTCATCTGATTCCTGCACTTCGACATCTAGCTTGCAATACATAAACTCTCAGCTCGTTGCACATGGCTTCGTTCACGACGCGGGGTTGTCCCTGGACGGTCTCGCGAAGACGGATGCGGACAGGGTGGTCAAGTGTCTCTTGGGAATGCTGAGCCAACGGATCGTGAGTCTTCTTTCCGATGAAGGTGACGACATACAGAACGATTGCAGGACGACATGTCGCGCACCGAAGACCTCAGCACGAAACTCCGGACGATCTCCTACGACCATGAGCGCCTCACCTCCATGTACAAGACAGAGACTGAGAGGGCCGCCAACGCCGAACGCGAGATGAACCTCCACAAGACGCGTATGTCGTGAGTCATGTACACTCTTGTCCTCTCCATGCTTTTCGACGCGAACTTCGCCCCAGAGCCGCGACCAAGTCCCTGCAAAGCTGCGAGAACGCACACAAGCACACCACCGCAGAACTGCAGCGAACACGGTCAACGCTGCACGCACTCCGCGCGACACACCAGACCGAGATCAAGAAGATTGAGAAGGAGAAGGAACGCATGGTCGAGCGGTGGAGCAAGCTGTCCGACGCACAGCTCAAGATCGGCTCCCTGCGCGCGGGACTGACATGCGCCAACCTCGACGTCGTAGAGGCCTCCGACGTGCAGCTACGAGGGAAGGGGCAAGGTTTCCTCGATGTCGCGCTGGAGCAGGCAGAGACTGCGCGGAAGGAGCTGTTCGAGCAGAACCGCAAGCTGCGGGATATCTTGCTGTCTGCTGCGAACGAATTGCAGAGCCTGCTTCATGCCTTGCGATCGACGGGTGAGTCCGACTCTCAGTCTCAGGAAGAGGTACGTCGTAGCCGGTCCAACGATATTTCGAAGCGTAGTGCTAACCTGCTTTATGTAGCCATCGACGTTGACAATGAGTACGCTGTTCCCCGGCACTCCGGATGAGTCGGCGTCGGACACCTTCAATTCGTTGTTCACGTCTCTACGCGACATCATCTCGACCCGGTCAGAGGCGGTGACGACATCTCGCTCAAGTCTGCACAGGGTCTCTGCATCTGCAGGGAGGGACGGCACGCAGGAGAGCGAGGAGGTCGATCGCTTGCAAGCAGTTGTCGATAAGCTTCGCGAAGAACTCGGTATGTCGTCTTTTCTCTCGATTACTCGATTATAGCTCATCATCTCGTAGACCAGTCGCAGAAACAAGCTGCGGCAGCTGCCGCACAGACGCAAGAGCTATTCGATCGATTCGCGGAGGAGCAGCGTCTCGCTTCTAACGACGTTGCTGAGATGAGCGTGGACCTGATGACTGCCCCAGCGCGAGACGAAGAGCAGAAACGATTAGATGAACGCTTCAAGGAGCTGGAGCAAGAGCGACGCAAGTTCACTGAAGCGGCTGTACGGCTGGGGAGGGAGAAGGCCGCGCTGGAGGTCTGTGGTATCTTCAATCTAATCTTTCCAACAGTCACTGAACTTCTCTCCTGCAGGCCGAACGACTGAAGCTCCTCGAGGAGAAGCGAACATGGGAGGTAGAGCAGATGCTCGCCGAGCTCCCTCCGACTCCAGCTGTTGCGGGACCCTCTTCCACCAAGCTATCCAAGATTTCGCCAGACATTGTTCCCAAACCGTCGACACGAAGGTCACCGCGGAAGCACAGAGTCAAAGGTGCTGCTCCACGGAAGAGTCGCGTCTCGCGGCGATCTTCCGGGCTGGGTGCAGTTGCATTATCGCCCAGAAAGAGCAAGGTGCTTCCTGCGTACGAGACGGAAGTTGACCCATCATCTATCCCCGCCATCCCCCCTTCCCCCTCAAGACAGCGGCCGGAATTCAAGACGAGTATAGCTGCGCCATCACCGCCTCCTTCACCCCACCTGACTAGTGCATTCGTGCTTCCTCCTCCTTCGCCTGCGGCATCCTTCGATGACGTCCGCGCACACCTCCCACCCCTTCCGCCTATGCCAAAGTTCGAGATGCCACCACCATCCGCGGACGTCTCGGATGACAGTTTGGACGTCACACAGGAACCTCTTCCCTCAAGTTCATCTGCATCCTCATCTTCAGAACCACCACCGCCTGTCGTACCCAAGACGCCTCGCCCATTCCCGATGGCGAAGCCCTTCGCACAACGCATGGTACATGCGTATTCCCCGGTGAAGCCCAGCCCGCTGAGCCGCATCTTGATGATGGCCATGTCACCCGACTCTCCGGAGGGTCCACAGCTCGACGCGCTTGCAGAGGTGGACGAGAACGCCATGGACGCGACGCCGTCTGCACCTGTGCGGAGCCTCGCAGAGGAGCTGGGCGTGTCCGAGGACGACGATAGCCCATTCCGGGACAAGCAGCCCAAGCCCAAGCCTCAGGTCCCGGCACAGCCCAAGCCCCCTGCAGCTGCTCGGAAAGCTGCGGCCTCCGGCACCCAGAGCAAGAACAAGGATAAGGGCAAGGCGAAAGCTGCACCCGCGCCCGCACCACAACCGGCTTCGCGGCCGCGGACGCGCGCGGGGGGGCCGCTCGAGAAGGAGAACGTCAAGCGCGCGAAGCTGTCTGCGCCTTCGGCCTCCAGTTCGGGCTCCGGGGCGGCCTCTGCGGGGAGCACGAAGAGCACGGGTTCTGGGCCGTCTGCTTCGGGCTCGAGGGACGCGAAGAAGACTGCGCCGGGGAAGCCGCTGGGAATTGGGGCGCGGACGCGCGCTGGAACTGGGGCTGGGGCGAGTGGTAGGCCGGGCGCGAAGCCTCCGATGAGAGGGGGTGGACCGAGGAGGGTGCCTATTGGGAGTGCGGATGCTGCGTCCGTGCCGACGTGGCGGGGTTGATTAGGGTTGTTGTGAGTCTTGTCCTTTGTGATGCGCGTGGACTTGGGACTGACTTTTGCGGTTTGCAGAAGTTATGTATCGTGTAGCCGTCGTCTCAACCCATACCAGATTTCTGTTTGCATACCCACTGTGACATAGCGCAACACGCGAAGCGTGAGAAGCGGAGTACGATCTCTTCGTACAAGATTAAAGAGTGCCTCGTCTCACTACTTGCCACTTTGAGGCGACTGTTGTGCTGCTAACGAGATACCTGACACGCCTTCGTCGATGCCGCTTCGGCATAGCTTGCTCTAGAACATCAGGTATGTTCCCACTAGGTCTTGAGGACAAGGCTCGCTAACAAGGATCACTATACCAGAACAAGCACAGTTGTCGTCTTGTTTGTACCTGTGGGCGCGCCCATGTCCGGCTAGCTCGTCTCTATAAACTCCCTTCCGTGAAGGCATCAATGGGACGTTGTTCTCGCTTAAATCACATCCGCCGCGGAAACGACTAGCACTAATAGCGGTGGTTCCAGTCTACTATATAACTCTTGGGAGATGGCTTGCTGACTTCGGCAGCGATCTTGTTTCCCTCAGAGCTCACCACTAACATGGCTCTTGCGTCGTTCTGGAACCGGGACGGGCAGCGCGAGCGGCTGCCCGTCATGCCGTCTTCATTCGAGCGTTGGACTATAGGCGATGACATCGAGCCTTCTCGTCGCAAGCTCCTCGACAGGATTGAGGCTGCTTTATCGTCGAAGGTCATGAGCACCGACGTGCGATCGGCTCAACGCAACTTGGTGAGCACGTCGGCTCCCGATGGCTGATCGACTGATGACCGCGATTGCACGCAGGTGTTGGAGATCGAGCTGGAGGACGGACGTCGGGAGATTGTTCGTGCTCCCGTTCAGGGACAAGAACTGAGCGCGTGGTCGCAGGATATGTTCGAGAGCGAAGTTGCTCTGTTGTCGTGGCTCAGCGAGCGGACCTCTCTTCCCGTACCACGGATTCGATGCGTCGTGCGTCGGTCTGAGTGCGAGCCGCAGACGTTTGCTGTCATGGAGAAGCTCCCAGGGGACTGTCTGCTGAATGTTTTCGGCGATCTGCCATTCTCCGGAAAGGTGAGTCTTCTCGATACTTACATATGCATCTCCCATATGTACTCATCTTCCCTAGGAGTCGCTCATCCGTGCGACCGCGGAAATGATGCTGCAGCTGCACAACGTGGAGGTACCGCAACGCATTGGCACGACGCTTGTTCGCGATAACGTCGTGAACATCATCCCACTGCTGGCTCCTCGCTTCACGGCTTCTACCTCGCGGGTGTTCGACACTCTGGAAGAGTATATCGACGCCCTCATTGAAGGAAGACGCGCATCCAACCTCATAGACATCGAGGATGCTGACCGGTCGAGCGCGAACGCCGTGCTTGATCGCCTCGTAGAAGAACTGCCACCCATCCTCCACCGCCTGTCCGCGCCCGCATACCGGCGTTGCGTCCTCAGTCATGGCGATCTTCACGGAGCTAACGTTCTCATCGATCATGCAGGCCGTATCTCTGGATTGGTAGACTGGGAGTTCCACTCCACGAGGCCGCTTGTACTGGAGGCCCAGTACCCGGCCTGGATCCAGTACGATGGTGCCTATGACCCTCGTTTCGCTCAAGAAGGGATGTGGTGGTTCTGCAGCCCTGAGGACGCCGCGAAGCTGCGTGTCGTATATGCGGAGGTGAGCGGCGACATCCTTGCCCGTAACCTTGCCTAAGCCCATCTTCGTCCTGATAGGCTATCAAAACAAAGGACGAAGACTATTGGCGGGCTCTGACCGGTGGAGAGTTGCTACGACAGATTGAGGGATGGTTGACTGTGGGCTCCAGTGAGTCGGACTGCCGGAGGATGGCTGCGTGGATGAACACTGTATTTCCGTGACAAGTGTCCCGTAGGTGGTGGAGCAAGTGTAAGGAAGTGATAAGCAAAGCCGACGCCGTTACCCTGCGACGACTATACGGGTAGACTGCTCTCTATGACCTGGTTTCCAGGATTCCCGGCCCGCACAAGAAATTGAAGAGATGCAGCGACTCGATAACGGCGAGAACTACCACAGAAGTATCACAGCTTATACATAATGCCCGTATTCGACCGCCAACTTCCCTGCATGGTTGCCCAGATTGCCTCGGCGAGACCATCCGGATGTTCCTCTACCACCTGCAGCAGGATGGTAAGTGACCTCCAGAACTCAGCTCCAGCGAGGAACTTACCAGATGCCCCGCATTCGGTACAGTGGTGATTGAGGCCATCTTTCGACCCTGTCTCGCATCGACGAAACCAGCCTTGACGAAATTCGGTCTGAACGGGCATCAGGTGAGTGAAATACTCGACTGACTCGGGCTGTGTATCACTAACACGACATCCTCTTTCTCGCCGAAGATGCAGTGGACCGGAATCATGGGGCAGATGTCCCCCAGGCGGTCGAGACTGTCGAACCCGTCTTGGTGGTAGATGTAACCAGCTGCCTCGTGGTCCCGGGTGCAGCAGAGCGTAACGCCGTCCGTCTGATCAGGATAAGTTGCGGTTGGTAAGTCTCGTAGGGCGTATTCCTGCGTGCACGTGAGGATGGCGAGTAACGGCGAGCAGTGACTACGAACTCACGACGAATAGGTCAAGGCAACGGGGAGTCCAGGAGTTCCACGGCAGTCGTTTGGACATCCAGTCTCGCGCAGCCTCGCGCGACGGCCAGATGTCCTTGCGGGTCTTCGCCATCTCTACCAAGAGCTCCCAGGCCTTCCCTTTCTTGGTGGCTCGCGCGAATACTTTTCGAGTCATGATAGGCGGCTCGACGAGAATCAAAGACGAATAGGGTAAGTTCCCCGTGTCATATCCCAGCGTCGAAAGAGAGCTGAGGCGGATCATGTCAGCGGGGTGTCTCGTCTATGGGAAGAACCTGACGCACATCACGGACACGGAGGCAGAGTGAGCGACCCCCACAAGCAAGTTCCCTGCTATTAAGCCCGACTTCAAGAACATCTGAACCGCGCGAGCGACCTCATGCGCAGCTTTGACCGGTCAGATCCTGTCATTGGGCAAGATGTTTGTGACTTACTGATTCCTTGTGAATGCGAGAGCAACCGCGCATCGTTCAAGATGGCAGATTGTCCATGGCTCGGCGAGTCTATCGCCCAAGCCTCGATGACGGCGAACCCGGACTGTGGCGTGTTAGCTTGCATGTCAAACAGGTGTTCTATGGTAGGGATCCATGTCTCCTTGTCTGCGAAGCGACGTTTCAGCGATGTTAAGAGTAGCCGGAAACACGTACGCACGATATGACACGCCATGGAGAAACAACAAAGACACGCGGTCGCCAGCAGGCGCGCTTCCGCCCGGGCAGTAACGGGTTACGGCGATGTCGAGGCCACCATCCTCTTGGGGTCCACGCAGTACGAAGGTCTCTGAGGTCAGCAGCATCACCATGACGTTAGACGTTAGTATACCGAGAGAGAGAGCGGGGTGCATGGCTGGTAGATGGGTCATATATGACCCACACAATCTCTACCACCCTGCAATAGTGCTGTCAGCGCATCTTTGGCTGGGCACTGGGCATTCCCTGAATCACAATCGACCCTAGTACACGGCTGTATTCGCTCTGGGCTACGGCGTGGCGCCGACGGTGACTACACAGTAAGCATACCCGGCAGGACTGTCACAGTTCATTAGGAAAACGTGGGAGGACCGACTCAGAGGCGTGCACGAGGAGGCAGTTGCTTGCTCTGCTCGATGAGCACGCGCTTCAGTATCTTCCCGCTGGCGCTTTTGGGGACCGCGTCTATGAACACCACCCCACCATCGAGCCACTTGTACCGCGAAGCGATGGAGGAGACGTGCTGGTATGGAGCGTCAGGCATGCACACGAGCAGCATCAAGGAGACTCCGAAACTGACCTTGTAGAGCTTGGCCCGTTTGTCCTTTGCCAGTTCGGCGTCCTTCTTCACCGCGGCAGCGACCTGTGGCTTGAGGACGATGTAGGCGAGCGGCACCTCCCCCGCGTAGT
This sequence comes from Polyporus arcularius HHB13444, assembly GCA_004369055.1. Lineage (NCBI taxonomy): Eukaryota > Fungi > Basidiomycota > Agaricomycetes > Polyporales > Polyporaceae > Polyporus > Polyporus arcularius. The sequence goes on from ML211198.1 coordinate 42,021, forward strand.
CATCCGGGACGCCTATTACTGCAGCATCGGCCACGTCCGGATGATTGAGGAGGTACCCTTCGAGTTCCGAGGGCGACACTTGGTACCCCTTGACCTTGATCAGCTCCTGTGGACCACTCGGGATCAGAATATGTATAGCGCGTTTGTCACATGTCAAGCGAACCTTGATGCGTCCGGTCATGTACATATCCCCATTCTTTTTGAAGAGTGCCTCGTCGCCTGTGCGAATCCATCTGTAGAGGACAGAGTGTCAAGACGCGACGAGTAAGGCATGTTCGTATGAGCCATTCTCACCCGTCGATGAAGGTCTCCTTCGTGCTACGACGCATCCGTCACCGGAGGTCAGCCTCGAGCACGACCATAACCAGAGAGGAGAGACGCACGCATCGTCGTTCCGATAGTAACCTAGCACGACTTGCGGGCCTTGGATCCACAGCTCTCCCGGCTCTTCCACACGCGCGAGTGTGCCGTCGACCTTGACGATCTTGGCGACGGTGCCTGAGACGAGCTGTCCGCAGCTGCCGGGGGTACCGACCCACTGCTCAATCGGAAACTGCGGAGACGGGATAAGAACCGGCGCCACGCGGTTCATGTCACCTGTGGGTAGCACTCACCATGGTGCCCGTCGCACAAGTCTCCGTCATGCCTAAAGACAACAAATTATGGCCGGGGCTCTACCACGATAAGATCGAGATACGCTTACCCCATCCCTGGCCGAGTTGCACGCCCGGGAATACTTGTATGAGCTGCTCGGCCAGCTCTCCCGACATCGGTGCTCCGGCAACCACACAGTAGCGGACACTAGAGAGGTCGTACTTCTTCGTCAAGGGGTGCTGATGTAGCATCGAGGTTGAGTCTCAGCGAATGGATTGTATGGGGACCAGCTAATCTCGTACCTTGCAGAACAAAACAGCCTGAGGCGGCACGATGCTGGAGGATCATGATGAGTATTTCGATACTGGCTAGAGTGATAGTGCGCACTTAAGGTGAGTGATGCGGTAGCGCTGTATGCTCTTCAGGAGGTTCTCGTAGTTGAACTGCTTCGCCATCACGACGGTCATCTGGATCATAGCGACATATCAACTCAATGACCCACGAGCTCAGGTTGCTGCACGACATACCGCTCCGTACAGCGTCAGATGGAGCTATGAAAGGTGAGTGCCACATAGTCTCCACAATTGGTACGCATAGGAAACTCACGTTGATGACAAGGCCAAAGATATCTATGTTCGCCAGCGTAAGGGGTGTTAGCAGCATGATTCTGAGCGGAACTCACGGTAAAGCGGTAGCACTCCCGCGACTATGTCCCCTACCCGGAAGCGTCTCTTCTCCGCAGGTGCATAGTCCTCGTGAATGCGATTGAAGGTAGCCACCTGGACTACGTTACAGATAACGTTGTAGTGTGAAACTGCGACGGCCTGAAACAACAGTCAGTGAGATCACAACGTTCGCCTCTAGAGGAGGACGCACCTTCGGTTTGCCGGTGGTCCCGGAAGAGAAGCAGAGGAACGCGATTGCGGACTTCGCCTCCCCAGCTTTGAACGTGTGCTCGACGTGCGGGCGGTACATCGCGTGGCTCGCAAAGAGGTCCTCGAGCGAAGAGAATCGGGAGTCGGGGGCTTCGTGTCCGTCGAGAATAACCAGGCGTTCGCGTGATATGCGGACCTTCTGCATCGCGCGAAGAGCGGTGGCTAGATTTCCCGGGTGTGCGATGAGCAGCACAGGTGTGGAAATTTGTAGCTGGTGTACTAGTGCGCATCTCGCAAGTCAGTGTCAACGTATCTCGGTGGACATAGGTCGCGGAACGAACCTAGTTCGTCGGTCGTCAGGTCGGGGCTGTGAGTACTGCACATGGGGACCCAATGAGACAGTTCTCTACGGGGAGCAGCGAGACACTCACGCCAGAATTCCACCTAGACGTTGAACAGCCCAGGCAATGACACCGTAGTCTGTGTGCAGGGTGAGGAGAGGAATGTTGACATGGCGCACAAAGCGACTCACCGACATGGTTGGGCGTGTAGATCGAAACTAAGGGACGATGTCAGAGAACGACAGACTCGTTGTGACATAGGGAACTCACCAACATCCCCAGGAGCTACGTTCAACGTGGATGAGACAAAGAGTGCGACACAGATGGTTTGAGCTCACAGATATCCCAACGACCTTTGACCACGTCAGCCAGCTGATGACTCCTCTGACGGAGCTAAGGGCCACACGTTCAACGTTCAGTACTTTCAGTAATTGTAAGGATAAATAGAGATGGTGCGCACCTCGTGAAGATATATTGCCCTTCCACTCTCCTCGTCAATGAAGCATGGACATTCGACAGGCCTTACCAGTCTGGTAAAGTGTGCGCCGATGCCGTCCAAGATGAACTGCGGGATAGTCACGTCGTCGGGAGGGGGGACAAAAGGGGGGCCACGGGACTGAAAGATAGACATCGAGAGCGGTAGAGGATGCAAGTGTGTAGGCGGCGCCGGAGGGCGGTTCGAGGACGGCGGCACTTGTATCGCCGAGGTCGGGTAGGCTGAGTTCCAGCCCTTACTTATGCACAGCCTCGTATGAGAAGGTTCCACCTACAACCAGGGGCGAAAATGCGGCATCCGATTTTGAAGGGTCAGAAGTCTGTAACTCATGAACAGATATCAGTAATATAGTAATTACAGACGACGTCGTTGGACGCGCCCACGCGCTGATGAAAGAACTCACGGGCGGCGTCGAACCTGCAGCGTCTACTTTTTAGAGTGCTGCCAACAGGGCGCTCGTGAAGCATGCCCAGAGGGTTTCGCGGGAATAGTGAGATGCCTGTGAAGTAATAGAAAGAGTTCCGAAGGCGGTTCGACGGCATTCAGTTCCGGTCCACGGGTCGGAGTCGAGGCAGGGTTGTTACTGTTCCCTTGCCAGCGCATCTTCTCCCACAGAAGCCTCCGTGTAGCTTTTGTTGGGCGCGCGTTCAGGATCCATACCGCATCTTCTGGATGGAAGAACCAGGCCGACGGTCTTGAGCCGGGGTCCGACAACCGCCGACCGCACTGCATACAGTCTCGCAGTTAATGAGTGCAGAAACATGTAAGAACAAGACAGGAAACTCAACGCAGTAGCAGCATGGTCTGCGTGTCCTTAGAGTCTGAGGACAGTCGACGAGTCGGAGCCTCGTGTCACGATGTGAGTCAGGATCTCGTCCATAACTGGCAATGTACAGCCACAGCTGTCCCTAATCAGCGAAGTTGTCGCTACTAACCCCCTAGGCCTTCTGCTTCACTAGTCCTCTTAACACGTCGCTACGATGATTCTACCTCGCTTTCGCTGGATTGAACTCAAGGATGCTCAGGCGCTCGATTGCGCGAAAGTACGTGGTTCGAGACCAGGAGATGGCGCGAACAGCGCTATGCCGAAGCACGTATTCGACGCACTCGTCAATCACCTCCGAGGGCATGTTCCTACCGAGGTATGGCTCAGCAGTGGTTGAGATCGTCGTCCACTCAATTTCTTGCTCCCAGTACGATAACCCTTCACCAATGTTGCTCAATGTGATAATGCTCCGAATCACCTGCATACTGAGCAACCCAGAAGAAACGGTGGTGCTCGTTCCTGAATGGTCGATAATCAACGCTGCAGCCTGGGGTGAGAAGCCACCCATGTGTGATGTCGTTCATCATCTGGTCATCCGCGGCAGTGAAAGAGCTGCCGGTGAGTCCACAACTTCTCGGCCCTCTACGTACGCTGACGCCGCCAACGATTTGCAGTAAGCATCACTTTCAGTCCTATCAGCACGCTCCAAGGTAACAACGACTTCATGGACAAACTACACATGGCCCACATATTCGAGGCGAAAACCATGCCAGGCTTTGAAGATGCCCTGCCGTACGCCGTCAAGCAGATGGCTTATTGGTGCAAGATGACCGGGTGCGCCGACAATTCGAACTGTCCGCGACGTCATGCCTGTTACTAAACTCAAGCACAGCCGCAGGTATAGCAAAGCGGCAATCTACTTCGACTTTAAGTGGCGCTTCCTCACGTACGACGCTGTGGGCCTACCGGGAGAAGACAGGCCGTTGGTGAGGATAATGGGTGGAATGGGTCGTCCGTGGTACGTCTTGCTCACCGCTCAAGACATCGACACCACCCTCGGGCTTCTGCTAGACATGGTGCGTCACAGTTGTTTGTTGCTGCGCACTATCTGACGACGACGCCTCTTCCTGCCAGGTCGAAAATGCCTCCGAGGAGAATTTGCAGTTCTTCCGGCCGAGAGATGACTTGATAGGACTTCTCAATTGACCGGTACGCGCTTTGAAGTTCTCAGGGGCTAATTTGAGGGTCAAACTGGATTGAGCACGGCGGAAGGATGGCACGGGCCTCTATCAGCGCCTACGTTCCTCCCGGGAGGGTGTGAAAGCCCAGATCACTCGCGTCTTTCCCATGCCGTAGTTTTCGATGAGTAAAGGACATTCGCAGCGTTCATAAATGTCCCGAATAGCAGGGGTGTCATTCTCGCGAGATGAAGTGGAGCCTGAGAAAGAAGATGGACGAACCCAGTGTTACGTGAGTCCGCGGTCTGAGCTTACTTACGAGCATGATGTGTGGGTCCACCATGGGAATTGGCACTATGACCACATCTCCAGCGCCGCAAGTTCATATAATTCATTCTTTGCAAAAAGTCCGAACATGAATTGCGGCAGCAGAAGAACTCCGAAAGTAGGCGCTCAGCGCCCAGCATTCGCGTCAGAAGAACAGACGTAAAGTATACGATCCCTGACGAAGCGCGGATGATGAGCATACCAGGAATAGGCTGGATTGATGCTAGAACCGCGACTCACCGGTGACCGTCGCGCAGAAGGTGACTGGCGAGGGTCTCCTCAGTATGCACTCGGTGACCGCCAACTTCGTTCCATAACGCCTCCTACGAGTCCGGGCACAAAACTCGCTATGACTAATTCTCCTGAAGCCCATTATCCTCAGGCTTCTCTTGCAGCGCGTACCGCTCATCGGTCTGCGTATGCAGCGGCAAACCTTTCATGGGAAGGCTCGCGAGAAGCCCGACGCCGCCCACGACTATCACCATCCGCCACAACGTCACCAAGGACTGCGCAAACGCTTTTCGAACGATGTCCTTCTCCGGTTCCTCCAGCGAGGGTATGAGCGGGACGATGGCGTACGCAATGTTGTGGATGCCAGGCAGCGAGTCTTGTATGTCCTGTGGCAATCGCGTCTGCAACTCGTTCTGGAGAATTGCGCCCCCAATCGTCACTCCCCAGATCTAGAGTCGACCCAGCAAGCAGGATGATGTTAGCTGAGACCAAGAAACAAACTACGAGCAGAGGTACATGCCTGAGCAAAGGTCCGAATGAACACGAAGAACGAGAGGGCCGCCGCGTTCATCTTGGTCGGCAGTGGGGCGAGCACGGGGAAGTACGAGGCCGCGAACACCATGCCGATTCCAGCGCCAGCTGGTATCTGGTAGCAAATGGTGGCGATACGACTGGTGGATTCGGTGATAGAGCTGATGAGGCCGATTCCAACGAGCATGATACACCATGCGATCCAGAGCGGCGGGCGGTAGCGCTTGGACTTCGCTATACTCGCCCCCGCGATGATCGAGAAGGGCCCGGTGGAGAATACCAGCCCGAAGAGATCGACGCCGGAGGCAATCGGAGAGGCGTCCTTGCATGCCTGGTAGAAGACGGGGAGATAATCTGTGGCGGGTCAGCTTCGTGATCGCCGGTCGACGTAGGACGAGTGGGTGCCTACATAGTAGGACGATGTTCACGAATGCGCTCAGGGCTATCTGGACGTAACTAGCAGTGCTGGTCATCAGCCTCAGTTCCTCGGGGACCTGAGGATGCTCACCCGCTCAGGCTGGTACGGTTTGACAAGACGGATAGCGGAACCTGCAGCCGAAGGTGGAAGGTTACTTAGCAGCGATCGACGCCAGCATTGAAGGTACTTGCGATAGGATACTCGCAGAAGCACCACTCATAGACGAGGAAAGCTACGAGACCGGCTACCCCAATGCATAGAGGTGCGAGGACTTGCGCTGAGACCCATGGGAAATCGATACCTGCCCAGGTGAGGCCTATGACGACGGAGCAGGTTGACCCGACGAGGAGTGTGTTCCCTCTACATGAGTCATGTTGAGCTTAGGCCGACCATCCCGGGACATGCACACTACGCACATGATATCAAGCCGTGCAACCATCTCCTTGCGGGTAAGTGAAGGCGGCTTATTCGGACTGAAGAACAGTAGGAAAAGAATCGCGACAAGGCCGCATGCAGGAATGTTCAAGTCTGGGGAGGACCGTGAGTGTAGGCTTCCATGTTGCGGACTAGAGACTCACAGAACATCCACCGCCACTGCGTGTGACGAGCCAGCGATCCACCGACGAGCGGTCCAAGGCATCCGCTCAACGACCATGTCCTGTAGTGGTCTTTCAGCTAAGGATGTCCTCGACAAAAGCCACTTCCGCTACTCACAGGCCTATCAGACCATTGAACGTCCCGCGTTCTTGGAGTGTGACGAGGTCTGAGATAGTGATCTGAGACAAAGTCGTCATTCCGCCGGCTCCGACACCTTGCAGGACTGAATCATGGTGATTCAGTACCGCAAGCTCGCTCAAGCAACGATGGACGTACCGCGAGCAGCTATAAGCATATTCATGCTCTGAGCAGCACCAGCTAATGCCCCGCCGAGAGCGAACATGAGTACCGAGCCAAGTATAACGGGCTTGCGGCCGAACATCTATGTCGGACGACTCAGCTGCAGTCGACGGATAAGTTGAACACCACGTACATCTGCGAGCCCGCCGCTCAGAGGCAGGAGAGCAGTGCTGGCGATGGCATATGCGCTGGCGACCCAGACAAACTGGTCGGAATGGAGGTCGGATACGATGACTGGTAGGGCGGTCGACACACAGTACTGTTACCGACGACTGAGAACGCGGCCATGGTCAGAGCGCCAGTATGACGTACCGCTTTAAAAACAGCGAAGAACGTGGATAGGAGGACGGCAACGATGACCGCCCAGAACCGACCGCCTTTCCGCGGTACGAGTGCTTCAGGAGACAAGGGATAGCGAGTGGCGGGAGAGGAATCAACGTCTTCAATGGACACAAGAGCCTCCCCAGGACCTTGTTCAACCTTCTCAGCTGAAGACATGGTGGGGGTGAGGAGGAGCAAAACTCAATCGCCGACTCGGAGGCTATCTTGCCGTCTGCAGGTCACCGATCAAGGGCTGCGAGCCTTGCGGAAACCGCATGAGCGTCAGAAATTCGGCTCGTTCTCTCATGCCCAAGCGGCCTTAGACTCACCACATCCTGAGCGCGTTTTAGACCACAACGTCTCTTGAGAACATCACCATGTTGAAGTCTTCCGATGGTGCTTGACGTTCATGTATCACCGTGCGGAGATGGAGTGTAAGTAGGTCACTGTGAACATGCTGGCGGGGTCACCGGTCACCCGCACCGGTTACTGAGTACTGAGCATTGGACGCTCACTCAAGTTCGTCAAGATACCGGTGGGATACTGCGCCCGTGGAAGATACTTATAGTGGGAACGAGGAAGGACAGAAGCGTGTCATTAACCGCCTGGCGCTGGCAATTCTGAGCGAACGTATGCTGACTAAGCGTGAGGCCGGCATGGGCGTGTTAGCGCCGGCTAGCACGTTGCCTTCTTCCCTCTTCTTCCACCGGACTCACGCCCGTCAAGCGCAACCCACCCGCCACACCCTGCGCTTGATCAACCAGTGCTCTGGTGGGACGTATTACACCTCGCGCTCCAGTGGAGCCGCTAGACGCGACTACGACGATCGCGTCGTTCCTAGTAGTCACGGTACCGCGTCCGGGCGGCAAAAGCTCCCATTCTCGGAGCTCGGAAACGTTGTTGCCC
>ML211199.1:0-49646 GCA_004369055.1 Polyporus arcularius HHB13444
GAGAGAGCAAGAGCGGGCTGAGGCCGAGGAGGGGGAGCGACTCGAGAGACTTGCACGGGAGCGGGCTGAGGCGGAGGAGCGCGAGAGACGCGAGAGACGCGAGAGAGCGGAGGCGGAGGAGAGGGCCAGGCGAGAGAAGGAGGAAGCGGAGGAAAGGGCGAAACGAGCGAGGGCTGAAGCTGAGGACAGAGCAAGGCTTGAAAGGGAGAGGATCGAGAAGGAGAGGATCGAGAAGGAGAGGATCGAGAAGGAGAGGATCGAGAAGGAGAGGATCGAGAAGGAGAGGCTCGAGAAGGAGAGGATCGAGAAGGAGAGATTGGCAAGGGAGGCGGCAGAGGCAGAGGAGCGAGAACGACAAGAGTGTGAGAGGGCTGAAGCTGAAGAACGCGAGCGTCGGGCAGCAGCAGACCGGGCCCTGCGCCAGGCGGAGGAGACGCAGAGATTGGAAGCGTTGCGTCTGGCTGAAGAATCAGCGATCACCGACAGCCCACTTGAGACGGTCGAGGAGGTCAGCTTCGCGATTTCTGATAGTGACGGTGAGTGGTCCACAAATTCGAGTACTGGGGATTAGCTGACGAGACGCTTGAACTGATAGATATCTTCGGCATACGCACAACGTCTGCGGCAACCGGGATGAGCCCGGAGATGAGCGAGCTGAGCTCGCGAATCTTTTCCTTCCGCAAGCGTCTTCGGTCCATCGGGATAAACGAGGCTGCCAGGCCGAACACACGCGGCAGCAGCTCTCTACCTGAAGATACTGCTCGGAAGTCGATGGAGCAGGCGTTTATCGCGCTCTCAAAGGAAGTTGCGGCCCTTCCCGCATCTGTCTCTGATGAGCCCGTTGTCGACGCAGATCTGCGGTCCCTCCGGGGCGAGATGGCAGCATCGAAGGAGATGTTGGCGAGGATTCACCAGCTCACCGACTTCGGTATCCTCCTGCATGACTGCGACGAAGCTCTCAGTGACCTACTGGAGCACATCGACAGCTATCCCTCACCGCCATTGGGGCCCCTTTCGGCTCCTCACGAATCTGATCCTTCTCTTCCACCCGAAGAGCAACTGTCCGCACGCCTTAGCTTCACCCGTGAAGTGCTGTCTAGGATGAAGACCCTCGCCCGCGCTTTGTCGGACGATCCTAGAGTCCTGGCTGAACACGAACGCATCCTGCAGACTTGGATCGAGCTTGAGGCGATGGCCCTCGATCGCATTGATGGGCAGAAATCTCGTCCTGCGAGCGTCGTCAGTTCCGGACGTAGCAGTCGCGCTTCCGTCATCAAGAGTTCATCGCACTCGTCCGCAGCCAACAGTCCACGCATACGGGCAAGCTTGGATGTTCCTCGGCCGCGACAAAGTATCAACAAGAAGGGCAGCTTCTCCAAGCTATCTGCTTCTGCTGGCAAGTTCCTCGTACCGCCTCCACCCAACCCCGCGGCTGCTCGTCGTGCTTCCTCAGGCTCGTCGGTGATGACCGGGCCGCTTAGTCGGAGCTCCAGCCGCATGTCTATTGCATCGTCCTCGCGCTCTGTCTCTGGTCCTATGTCAAGCTCCGGCGGGAGCTCGACGTCACTGTTCGGGACAACGTTCTCGTCAAGACAGCGTACCAGCAGTGTTACCTCGAACGCGTCGTCATTGGTTACCCCGCCCATGGTCAAGCGACCTCTACCCTCGACATCTTCGTCTCGGCCGCGAGCCCAGACCGGGGCTCGGACGGTCTCCCCGGCGTTCTCTGACGCGTCGTATTCGCATGGGAGGTCAAGTCTGAATCTTTCGCAGGGCAGGTCAAGTCTGAACCTTGCGCGCCCTCCTTCGTCGCTCGGAACGTGGGGACGAGCACCGCGTCTTTCGTTCACCGCTAAGCCAAAGTCACCACCTTCAGTCAGTGGGCCGTCGCAGCGCCCTGCGAGGAAACCGTACGTTGCCAATCCGAAGAACAAGCTTGACGTCGCTGTCGGCGATGTCATCAACAGGCTGCCGGTCCACATCAAGATTGAGCTCGTGCCTGACACATGGAAGGATCAGAGTGGCAAGTACTGGATTGGCGACTCAGATCCAAAGCTCTGTTTTTGTCGCATCCTGCGATCGCAGACGGTCATGGTGCGCGTTGGAGGTGGCTGGCAGGAGCTATCGAGGTGAGTATCATACGTATTACCACTCTTCATCTTGACCGATTCTTACACGTGCATGTCAGGTTCATCAAGGACCACTTCGCAGATGCATTCCGTCTGTTACCTGACGCATCTCCTCCACGTATGGGCGCCCTGGAAGAGAAATGGATCAGCTCAGCGACGCTCGGTCAAGCAGGAGAGTCTTTCTCTCCCACGGCAACGCCCAAGACACCTGAAAAGAAGAGCCCCTACCTGCCCTCCTTCGCACTGTCGACGCCGAACGGCACGAGCCGCACGAGCCCGCAGTCTCTCAATGTCTCTCCTTCCTCTGGTTCCTCTCTGCAACCACTGCAATTCATCCGGCGCGTAGAAATGGAGAGTCTTTCTTATCGGCCAGAGACACCAACACGATCCACCCTACGCAGCGGAGCGACGTCAGTGATGAGCACCCCCGCCCGCCACCACCCCCAGCCCGCTTGGCGGCCGTGACCATGATGAACAACATATTCATATTCTGTCTCGCTGTGTCTAGATGCTGTCCGGACTTTGCTCCCTGTTATACTGCATGTTGCTGTGCATCGCGCTTTTCATCATGACGTTGGTTATCTTCGTTCTAAGCTTATTTGCATGGACAATTTGACTCTCATCGGTCGATTCGCCCTTTGGCTGTAGATAGAGCGTCTTACCCTACAGAGATGACCCATCGACGATGATTCCGCTCAGATCAATATTTAGTTCCGTTGATGTTGTTACCCTGTACGCCTTGGCTTATGACCTTGACCTGTTTACATGCACCATCGCAACCCTCTACATCTACTTTAGCTCTTCCTCGGACACTCAGTAACTCAGTACTCAGAACTACCAGATCGTCTTATCACGATGATACCGCTATCCGCAAGTGGGCAATATTGACCGCACCATCTTGCACCATCATGAAGAAATACGAAAGTGTTGCATTGCGAATCACAGCGAGAACGGTCACTACCTACGAGTAATACAATACACTAAGATCACAAGCACTAGGCGAGAGAGCGCGAAACTGAAAGCGAAGAGACGAAAGCTGAGTGCGGAGAGATACGTAGCCAGTCGTGAAGTCTATCGTGAGAGCAGGGGTAAATCAATAAATCAATGAATCGTCCGCGCGAGTCGTGTGTGCGCACACATCCTCCACTGCGCACCTTATGCGCAAGTGCCTCCCCTCCATCCCAAACACTGCGCGAAACCGAGAACGAAACGTACCGAACCTCTAATGAGACGTCGAGTGCAAGGCTCACGCCGATGCCTCCTTTTTGGGGGACGAGAAGACATCCTTGAGCTTGCCGAACATGCTCGTGCGCCGCTTCGGGCGCTGCGAGTTCGCGAAGCGGCCAGTCACGGAGTCCTTCCCGTTGTCAGTCCCATTCGCGTCCTTGTCCTTGTCCTTCACCCCGAGCTCGCTGGCGCCCGACTCGAGGGATGACCGCGCACGCGAATGCCGCGAAGCGAGCGACGGGAAGCGCATCCTCTTCTCCTTCGTGGGCGTCGTGGCCTTCCCGGCCCCATTCGTCGCGGGCTTCGACGACTCCTGTGGTGTCGCGGGTTTGGGTGTCTCGGACGAGCCGTTCACCACTTCAGCCTTGCCATCAGCGGGAGCAACACCGTTCGTCGCGGGCTTCTCCTCTGAATCGGATGTTCCATTCACGGCGGTGGGCTCGTGCGTGGAGGGCTTCTCCGCGGAAGCGGGCTCAGGGGCGGGGACGACGGCAGTCTCGACGGTTGCGCTGCCCTCGACTACCAATGTCTCAAGCGGCTTGGACTCGGATACGTCTGCGACCGAGATGGTCGTCGACTCAGTGGGCTGCTCAGTGGTAAGGGGTAGAAGGGCGACAGGGACTTCAGGAGCAACAGGGATGGGCTCTGAGGGCAAGATAACCTCGGTGGTAATCTCAGCAGCTGCAGGTTCGGACTGTGAAAGTTCAGGAGTTGCGATAGGCTCCGCAGGAGCAGTCTGCATGGACGACCGTCAGTAAAGTCGCCGGAGCTCACAGACGTAGCTGACGCACCTCAGTCGCAGGGGTCACCGCGGGGGTCTCAGCCGTACCAGGCGCAAGTGCCTCAGCCATGCTCACTGCTGCCTGCTTCGCCGTCTCCACGATGCCATTCACAACCCCAACTGTGGTGGGCTCCTCTGGAGCAGCCACAGGCTTCTCGGTCTCAGTCTCGGTTTCCGGTGCGGCTGCCGGAGCTGGAGCGGGTTCAGGGCGCGCGGGTGCGCGGAAGACGTTGTTCAAATTGCCGGCAGGATCGAGTTCGGTTGCTTGCTCGTCAGTGGTGGTCCAACGTCCGTCGACGATGTACTTGTAGGTGACCTTCTCTCCCCACGGAATCTTGACGGTGCCTTCAAAGATGCCGCTAGGTGTCTTGGAGAGGGGATGCGAACATGACCACTACGCGAGAAATGTTATATGTGAGCCAAGGATCGCTGCGATGCGTCCGCAGGTGCGGAGTGGGGCTGAATAGACGTACGCTATCGAAAGAGCCGGTGACGATAACGCTGGAGGCATCGGGGTGCGGCCTGCAAGATGAACAGGGGCGTTAAAGCAGCAGTCACCGAGGATCGCTGTTGTGGACTGACCAGCGGAAGGTTGCCTCGTAAAATTCGGACATTATGGTTCGTGCGGGTCGTAAAGGTAGGGAATGAAAGTCGATAGATGAGGAGGGGGCGGAGAGGTGGCGCAGCTGGCGCAACAAGCTGACGGAGCAGGAAGTCAGGAGGTTGGGATCAGCAAATGCCGTCAGATACGGTCAGTACAGGCCGGCGCTAGAGGCAATGTCGGGCTCGGACTCACCGCGGACGCTGTGTGCGACGGGGAGGAAGTTGTGGGGATGAGAGAGACGGCGAGCACGGCGAGGGCGAAGATAAAGCGGCCGCGTGAGAGTGACTCTCGATTGCTACTACGCGAGGATTTGGCCGAGCGATGGCCTCATTCAATGCAGGCGCGGCAATCGTCTCAGCTCACTCCCCTTCCTCGTGTTCCCGCTCTGGACCCCGCCGCCACCAGACTCATCTGCACCCCACTTCGTAGCCTCGAGGAGGCCTCGCCGCGACATATGCTGGATCTCGCCCTCGAGGAGAAGCTCGACGAGCTCGACCCCCTCCGCCATCTACGCGAGGACGACTCCGACGAAGACGGCGCGGCGCACCTTGTTCCCGTCCAACCGCCGTCAATACGCAATCAAACTGTCGAGCTCATTTTCCATGCCGTCACCGACACCATTCCTACGCCCATCACCATCAAACTGTCGGTCGACGCGTCGCCCGGGTGCGGAGGCATCGCTTGGCCAGCGGGCGAGGTTCGTGCGCCCGCCTTCTTCCGACGTTCTCCGGGATGCGATCGTCGTGATATCAGGTCCTGGGAAGCTACATCGCGCGCAAGGGCTCTGAGTCTTTGCGAGGCAAAAACGTCCTCGAGTTGGGAAGCGGCACTGGCCTGGTCGGACTCGTAGCTGGGGCTCTCGGAGCGCACGTATGCATCACGGACCAAGCGTGCGTCCATTCCTTCAGTCTCTGCGGATCGCATACCGACCGTCAGGATGCTAGGCCTCTCCTCGGTATCATGAAGCAAAACGTGTCACTGAACCACCTAGCGCGCCATGTAACTGTCGCCGAGCTGAACTGGTGTGGTCTCTTCTTCTTGCGAGTCTCCAGCCATCGGCCTCACACATTCTTTCGTAGGGGTGAACCGATACCTGCAGACATACCAAGACCTGACCTGATCCTGGCGGCGGATTGTGTCTACTTTGAACCCGCATTTCCGCTTCTCGTTCAGACACTGGCGGATCTAGTGTCGGATCGATCGACGGAAGTCTTGTTCTGCTACAAGAAACGTCGGAAGGTGCGTACAGATACTCGCTGACAATGCAAGCTTCATCGACGCGTTCTAGGCCGACAGACGGTTCTTCGCTTTGCTGAAGAAAGAATTTACTTGGGAGGAGGTCGCTGACGACCCAGAACGCGAGGTCTATTCGCGAGAGGCGATAACTCTTCTTCACCTATACCGCAAGTGAATGCTCGTATACCGGCGGTGACTATCAAGAACCCGCCCCTCCCAGTCGAGGCATCTGCATGGCTTCGTCACTTGCAGGCTCCTTTGCCTTCCATCGGGGTGGAAGTCCCGCATATCGCCTCCATGCCACGCCTGATACGAGTGTTAGATTGTGAGTAGGACGGCAATTCTCTCACTGACACACCGCTGACGGCATACCTGGCTACAGTGAGATACCCGCTTGTCCAGTGCACAACTATCACAGTGACACTGCTTACCACGGAGACTCTGTGGGCCCCGGCCATCCCGTCACTAGGCCTACTGTACGGTCGGTGCTCGCAAGGATCTCATTGTCATTGGACTACATACATGATATAACTTGTCACCTTATGGCGCACGGGCTTGAGCTCGCGCTCGCGAACAGGTCGGCTTCGAGCGGTACGCAAACGTGGATCTGTCTGTGGTTAACTTCTACGATCGCATCTCGAACTTGACTGCCTCGGATCTTGCTCGGGCCAGTCAATCCCAGAATGTTGAACGGTCCTTCAGCAGTACTTATCAGTTGGTACAAGCGCATGACAATCTTCCGCCAGTATGTACTGTGCTTGTTCTCTCTACGGCGAGTAAGGACAGTAGAGGTAAGGTCGGCAAAAGCCAATCAGCGTTCGGCGATTTCATCAGGTGACTCTCGGCCCTCTTCGGCCGGGGCCATTTCAGAGTCGACCCCACACTCCATATCGAGTCAGACATTTCGCGACGGAGGGCAAAGTCGAGTCTATTTATTCAGCATCTCTCTCTCTCGTACGCCCACTTCCCGCCTCCTTCTGCTCGCCCATACCCACCCGCCGATACCAGCAAAAGCACACCCGAGCACAACGATGCCCGCGCCTGTCGCTCAGCCGAAGACGCTCTACGATAAGATCTGGGACGACCATGTCATGTACGTCCATCTCGCTGCTGACCGGGTTGTGGAACAATGTATTGACTCGTCGGGACATGTTCGTGCAGTGATGTTGACGAGAATGGCCTCGCGCTCATCTACATTGACCGGTATGTATCATGATGCAATGGTGGGATGACATATGGAAGGATGCTTACTGGTGCGCGCGACCCATAGGCATCTGGTACACGAGGTGACGAGTCCGCAGGCATTCGAGGGACTGTGAGTGCTGTGGTGGGTCTCAAGCGTTGAGTTACTGAGCACGTCTGTGATGTAGGCGCACTGCAGGCCGACCCGTACGCCGTCCGGACTGCACTCTCGCTACCGTGGATCACAACATTCCGTGAGTATTCATATCCATACGCACATATTCGTCCATCCTCTCGCGCTATGCATCTCCCGTCTTAGCATGTCGAAGATAGCGCGGCTCGATATCATGCTAACTGGAACGGTCAACAGTACCTCCTCTCGTAAGAACTTCACGACTGTGTCGAACTTCGTCTCCCAACCGGAGTCTCGCGCACAATGCACGACTCTTGAGGAGAACGTGAAAGCGTTCGGCCTCACCTACTTTGGCATGACCGATCGCCGGCAGGGCATTGTCCACGTCATTGGCCCGGAGGAGGGCTTCACTGTGAGTCAGCCACGCTTCTGTCCACAGCCCTCGATTAAATATTGTCTAGCTTCCCGGCATCACCTGCGTTTGCGGAGATTCGCACACCTCCAGTACGTCCTCATGCGCCTAAGACGCCCTTCCGTTAACTGACTGTTGTGCAGCTCACGGAGCGTTCGGCTCGCTTGCGTTCGGTATCGGAACGTCCGAGGTCGAGCACGTCTTGGCTACGCAGACTCTCCTCCAGAAGAAGGCCAAGAACATGCGGGTCACCGTGGAGGGTAAGCTGAACGAGGGTGTCACCTCCAAGGACGTCGTCTTGCATATCATCGGTGTCATTGGCACCGCTGGCGGAACGGGCTGCGTCATCGAGTTCGCAGGCAACGTCGTTCGCGGCTTCAGCATGGAGGCACGTATGAGCATGTGCAACATGTCCATCGAGGGTGGTGCTCGCGCGGGTATGATCGCTCCTGACGAGATCACTTTCAATTACCTACGTAACCGCCCCCTTGCGCCGAAGGGCGAAGTTTGGGAACGCGCTGAGGCCTACTGGCGGACCTTGAAGACCGACGAGGGCGCGAAGTTTGACATCGAGGTCAACATCCGCGCCGAGGACATCGTGCCGACCGTGACGTGGGGTACCTCCCCGCAGGACGTCGTCCCCATCACCGGCAAGGTCCCCGACCCCGCGAACTTCGCGGATGCGGGCAAGCGTGCTGGCGTTGAACGTGCTCTGAAGTATATGGGTCTCACCCCCAACACCCCTATGGAGGAGCTGAAGATTGACAAGGTATTCATCGGTTCATGCACCAACTCCCGTATCGAGGACCTCCGCTCCGCTGCGAATATCGTTCTTGCTGCAGGTCCCGAGGCTCACGTCGCTCCTGGCGTGTACGCCATGATCGTTCCGGGCTCTGGACTTATCAAGCAACAAGCTGAGGCCGAAGGCCTCGACGCTGTCTTCAAGCGCGCGGGGTTCGACTGGCGCGAGGCGGGGTGCTCCATGTGCTTGGGCATGAACGAGGACCAGTTGTCACCCGGCGAGCGTTGCGCATCCACCAGCAACCGCAACTTCGAGGGCCGTCAAGGCCCGGGCGGTCGCACTCACCTCCTCAGCCCCGCCATGGCGGCTGCGGCTGCCCTCAACGGCAAGCTGACAGACGTTCGCAAATACCTCGGCGCAGAAGCAGTGGCGAAGATCGCTTCGGGGCCGAAGCTGAAGCTCGCTAGCCCCGCCGAGTTCTTGACAGATCCTGTCCTGCCCCCACCCGAGCCCGCTACGGCCGCTGACGCTTCTGTTCCTGCCGTGGAGAAGCCCCTGCCGAACACGGAGTCTGCGTCCAAGGTCGCGCCGTTCAAGGTCCTCAAGGGCATCGCTGCGCCCCTCCACATTGAGAACATCGATACGGACATGATTACGCCCGCGCGGTTCTTGAAAGTCCTGAAGCGTACGGGTCTGAAGAACGCGCTGTTTGCCAACATGCGCTTTGGTCCTGACGGACAGCCCACCGACTTCGTTCTCAACCGTGAACCGTACACTCACGCGAAGATCCTCGTCTGCGACAAGCACAACTTTGGCTGCGGTAGCTCTCGCGAGCACGCTCCTTGGGCTTTGTACGTATACTCTCATGGCTTTCGTATTCGCTGCATATTCTGAACTTCCCCCTTCCAGGAAAGATTTCGGTATCCTGTGCGTAATCGCTCCCAGCTTCGCCGACATCTTCAAGAACAACACGATGCAAAACGGCATGCTGCCCGTCACTCTCCCCATCGAGCAGTGCGCCGAGCTCGCCGCAGAGGCCGAGCAGGGCCTCGAGCTGGAGGTCGACCTCGAGAAGCAGGAGGTCCGCCGCGCGAGCGGCAAGCCCGCGTTCCCCTTCACTGTCGATCCGTTCCGGAGGCACTGCCTGCTGAACGGTCTGGACGACATCGCGTTGACGCTGCAGAAGGCGGACAGGATCGAGGAGTTCGAGGGACGGAGGAGCCAGCTCTGGCCGTGGCTGGATGGGTTCGGGTACCAGGGGAAGAAGATCCCGGTGTCTGCGCCCAAGCAGGCGAATAAGATGGAATGGTGAGGAGGTGTTGCTGCGTTGCGTTGGGCGGCTTGCGAGGATGTACTAAAATGTACTTGTTGCTGTAAAATATCGTTCAAGCTTGGATTCGCGGGGGTGCAGCCTAGATCCAGGCTGAGGGTGGCGCGCGGCGTTCGGTAGCCTCGTGTTCAGTAGCGCCCATGACCAGCGAGTCTCGCCGTCTCGGCAATCGGACCGCTCTTCCATACGTACCGCCATCATGCATTGTATGTACATAGGTGTTTTCAGCTCACCGTTCATGCTTATGCTTTCAGTGTGGTGCATCTATATACTCTGAATATCATACTGAGTTGCAGGACCAGGGATCGGACGGACATCTATTGCATCTATTGCGACGCGCCTTGTACGACGGTGTTGCCGAGGATGTCACCTATTGCAAGGTACTCACACTTACAGTTTGTGCTCACGCCTGGCTTCTCGTCATGAGATCAGCTAGGCCTGGGTGTGTGCTATTTATGCCGCTCATGTTTCTCTCATGGCTGCCATCTGCCAGTGGCTCTCCACCTTAGCTCGCACTCCCCACCTCAACAACAGGAGCAAGGCTCAGCAAACGCAGCGATGCCCGCGCCCGTCTCGCAGCCAAGGACGCTGTACGACAAGATATGGGACGACCATGTTGTGTACGTGAAAATCCTCGCATTATCTTCATAGTTCTGATGCTTACACGGTGGTCATTGCAGAGATGTTGACGAGAATGGTCTCGCGCTCATCTACATCGACAGGTATGCAGCCGCTTGGACGTTGTGAGCACTATCGCAAACTGATGTCTGGTCACCCTCAGGCATCTGGTATTCGAAGTGTCCAGTCCGCAGGCATTCGAGGGGCTGTATGTCTTCAGGTGGCTGAAGTATCTGGCTCGGCTTACTCAGAGCCATGTATTCTAGGCGAAATGCTGGCCGGCCGGTGCGGCGGCCTGATTGCACCCTTGCGACGGTCGACCATAATGTTCCGTGAGTTGCTCGTATATGCATCCTACCCTACCTCCGCCCTCGCCTCATGTGGGCTATTACGACACTCGAGTCACTCCTGACGACAACTCATACAGGACGTCGTCGCGGAAGCACTTCACCACGGTGTCAGAGTTCGTGACCCAGCCCGAATCACGCGCCCAAGTAACGACTCTTGAGGATAACGTCAAGACCTTTGGTCTGACCTACTTCGGGATGACCGACCGGCGGCAAGGCATCGTTCACATCATCGGTCCAGAGGAGGGATTTACTGTGAGTTGCTCCGGCACTCCAGGAGCCTTGAAAGCACTGTCTGACCGTGGCTTCAGCTCCCGGGGATAATTTGCGTCTGTGGAGACTCACACACATCCAGTAAGTGTCTTTTATACTCTGACTTGGGAGGTCAAGCTAACCAACGTAAAGCTCACGGCGCATTCGGTTGTCTCGCCTTCGGTATCGGTACATCCGAGGTCGAACACGTCTTAGCCACGCAGACCATCATCCAGAAGAAGTCTAAGAATATGCGCATAACCGTCGAGGGGACCCTCGCCGAAGGCGTTACTTCCAAGGACGTCATCCTCCACATCATTGGAGTCATCGGGATCGCTGGCGGGACCGGGTGCGTCATCGAGTACGCCGGAAGCGTTGTCCGCGGATTGAGCATGGAGGCTCGGATGACCATGTGCAACATGTCCATAGAGGGCGGGGCGCGCGCTGGGATGATCGCACCGGACGAGATTACCTTCAACTACTTGCGTGGTCGTCCTCTCGCTCCCAAGGGCGTCCTATGGGACCACGCCGAAACCTACTGGCGCACGCTCAAGACTGATGAGGACGCCAAGTTCGACATCGAGGTCAATATCCGTGCCGAAGACATTGTGCCGACCGTGACTTGGGGTACCTCGCCTCAAGATGTCGTCCCCATAACCGGGAAGGTGCCCGACCCTGCCTCTTTCGCTGACACGAGTAAGCGTGCCGCCGTTGAACGCGCCCTCCGGTACATGGGCCTCTCCCCGAACACTCCCATGGAGGAAATCAAGATCGACAAGGTCTTCATCGGCTCGTGCACTAACTCCCGAATCGAAGACCTCCGTTCCGTTGCGAAGGTCATCATCGCCGCTGGCCCCGACGCTCGGGTCGCAGAGGGTGTCTACGCGATGATAGTCCCGGGTTCGGGTCTCGTGAAGGAGCAAGCTGAGGCGGAGGGCCTCGATGCTGTCTTCAAGCGGGCTGGCTTCGACTGGCGCGAAGCGGGATGCTCGATGTGCCTCGGCATGAACGGAGATAACTTGTCGCCCGGAGAACGCTCTGCGAGCACGAGCAACCGCAACTTCGAAGGCCGTCAGGGTCCGGGCGGCCGCACTCACCTCCTCAGTCCCGGCATGGCCGCTGCAGCTGCTCTGACCGGCAAGCTGACGGACGTTCGCAGGTACCTCGGGGCGGAGGCGGAGGCGAAGCTTGCGTCGGGACCGAAACTAAAGCTCGCTGACCCCAGCGACTTCCTCACCGATCCCGTTCTGCCTCCTCCGGAGCCGTCGTCGGCTCTCGGCGCTCTTCCTCCCATGGCACTGAGCTCCCTGCCAACCGCCGACTCGTCTTCAAGGATCGCAAAGTTCACTGTGCTGAGGGGCATCGCCGTGCCGCTGCATACGGAAAATATCGACACGGACATGATCACGCCTGCGCGGTTCCTGAAGGTCTTGAAGCGCACAGGCTTGAAGGACGCGCTCTTCGCGGACCTGCGGTGGGGGCCGGATGGTCGGCCTACGGACTTCATCCTCAATCGCGAACCGTACACCCGGGCGAAAATCCTGGTCTGCGACAAGCCCAACTTTGGTTGCGGCAGCTCACGGGAGCATGCGCCATGGTCTCTGTGAGTTACGCCGCTTCTCCACCGTCGTCTTGCTCTGATAACCTATGCCTGTTCTCGTCGTCTCAGGAAGGATTTCGGTATCATGTGCGTCATTGCCCCCAGCTTCGCCGACATCTTCAGGAACAACACGTTTCAGAACGGCATGCTCCCCATAGCTCTGACCGAGGACGAATGTCGTGAGCTCGCAGACGACGCAGAGCAGGGTCTGGAGCTGGAGGTTGATTTGGAGAAGCAGGAGGTCCGGCGCACGAGCGGCAAAGCCCCGTTCGCGTTCACCGTTGACCCCTTCCGTCGACACTCTTTGCTCAACGGCCTCGACGACATCGCGCTCACCCTGCAGAAGGCGTCGAAAATCGAGGAGTTCGAGGCACAGCGAAGTCAAGTTTGGCCGTGGTTAGATGGGCTCGGATACAGAGGGAGGGTACCGGCATTGACCGCGGCAAAGCAAGCGAGACGATTGGATTGGTGATGAGGCCAGGCACCGTTCCTGCCGGTGGAACGCTATCCCGCCGCCACCGACGTTGACGTTGAAGACCTCCAGGCTCCGGAGTTCAGTCGGTCGACTCGGGGATGTCGTATTAGCTTACTGGTGGAATCAGAAACGCATGTACGATACTAAGTGTACACGCGCTATGGAGCTTGGATACGGCGCATGCTGCATATCATGCTTCCCGGAGATGGGTGTCGTGATGCACGCTGAGACCGTCACCGCGCCCACCGACAGCGACAATGACGGTGCCGGATAGTAGTGGAGCACGTGGGGACGACGGTGTAATGCATTGCATGTACGGGATTTGTTAGACCCTAGCTAGAGGGCTGCGTCGCTGGCCGTGTCGTACAGGGGTGGCTTTGACGACCGGTCCCCGCCAGGGTCCCGCACCTTGCATCCTGCCCACCACCTTCGTACACCCATGTCCGACGACTAGACGCACCTCACACCTTCAATGAGCACCGTCCTATCTCCCCTTCAGCCCGGCATCATGCCCGGGGAGGCATCAAGCGCGAACGGTACGTTTCTGTCCAGCTCTGACATATGGTTGTGGATGGTACCGACGAAATGCACGGAAGCTTTGTCGCCAACGCCCCGGCCAAACTTGGTGCGTCGCGAGACGGATCAGATTCTTTCATACTACCAGTCGGAGCACGCTGGGCGGCCCTTTGATCAATACGCGTCGGCTGCGCCCGCCTGCGAAGTGCCCTCTCAAAGTCCGACGGCGAACGCGCACTCTGACCCTCGCTCTCTTCCACACACTCTCCAGCTCTCCGGGTCCCTGTCTGCCTCGGACTGCGCCGATCACGCTGTGCGGCCACAGCAACCCGCGTCGGTTCAGTCCGGTCGCGACCACGACCTCAAGCTGGCCTCCCCACCCACAGACCCACGCGCCCGCGCGCGTGTGCGCTACGCCTCTACATTCTCGTCCGGTTCAGACTACTCGTCACAGTACTCCGACTCCGAGGAGGGCGCGCCAGTGATCACTCCGGTGGCTACCTCGTCCCAGTTTCAAGTGTCCACTCCGCGCGCAGGCGCCGGTCGTGAAGCACGATCAGACAAGCCCCCGCACGGCCACGGCGACGCAGCCCGACACTCACGACGGCCCAGCGTGCCAACGGAGGGCGGTGCGGACAGGCGTAGACTCGCCATTGTGGAGATGGACCCGCCCGCAGAAACACCGCGCTCTGTCGGGCGTAAAAGGAGCAAGGGGCTAGACGGCAAGTCTCTCGTCGATCCCTCTGCTTCTTCTTCTGCCATGGGCGGGGGCACTCTCTTTTCCCGCCGTGGAGTTCACATAGGCGGGTTGGCGCTCATTGCACCCCCCGACGCGTCTCCGAAGTCATACACGAACCTCACCCCGCCCTCAACTGCTCCCGCCATCCCCGGCCTCTCTCACGTCCCGCCCTCCGCTTTCGCTCCCTCCCACACACGCTCTGCGTCCGAGGCTGTCAACGCCGGTAGAAGCAGGAACCATCTGCACCACAAGACTTCCCGTGACGTTGGCATCGTCGGCCTGAGCTCCGCCTCCACGGCGTCCGAAAGCTTGAGCCCCGCCAGCCCTACGTCGGACGAGTACCAGATTTATGCGCACACTGAAGGCCTCGGAGTACCCCTCTTCCAAACACCGGCGAAGAGTCGCGCACCTTCCCCAGGAGGCGCAACACCAGAGTTGTCCGACACCAGTAGCGCGAGCGCGTTCCGCTCCCCACATCAGCGCCTGCTCTCGACGCCGATCTTTGGGATGGAAGATGGTATCGTCACCCCTGCAATTGGCGAGAGCAAGGACATCCGGCAACCGGTTGTGGGTCCAGTCATCGTCGGTATCTCCCCAGAACTGCTCCACGGGTCGCAGAGGGCAACCAATGTGTCCGCAGCCGCGCGTGGGTATCCTTTCGTACAGTCTCCAGCCTCTTCGTCTTCGTCACATTACCCGTCTCCTTCCCAATACCTCCACTACCAACCCGGTGTCCATGCGACTGCCGGCCCACTTCCCCCGCCACCTCGGTCTATCTTCGACCGCGAAACTGCTGCGCCTCCTAGACCACCGCGACATCACACCCCTCTACCCCCCGGTGCGCGGCGCGACATAGATGCAATCAAGGAGGCATTGCAGCTACCGCAGTCGGTCTCCGCCAAGTTGGCATCCAGAACACCGCCGGAATCTGACAAACATCTTGGTCGCGAACCATCGCCACCGCCCGCGGAGAGCAGCGAGAGTCGGAGTCAGGAGAGCGCATATAGCGATGAATCAGAGTACGTCTCATGTCCTCACGCGTTCACTTGTCGTGTTTATCACGTCACTCCAGACCATCTATCAAGCTTGTCTCTGCCAAATCTGTACACGTGCGGGAGGGTGCCTTCCCACCTTCGAAGATCATTGCATCTCCACCGGGCAGTCATCTCTCGCAGTCGTCGTCGGCTACCAGTGCGGAACGCCCTCCACCTCGGTCCGATGCTCGTCCAATCGTAGTCATCGAACAGGATGAGACGGAGGATGAATTGCACGAAGTGGCTCGGCGACCAGCTCTTGAGCTACGTCGGGAGAGCAGCTGGGTGAGTCTTGGTCGGGAGATGTCGAAACGTAGTTCTTCTCCGAATGGCAAGACTGCTTCCCCACCCACCTTGTCTGTCTACCGGTCTCCTTCATCCGTTTCGGAAGCCTCTTCGTCTTCTAGCGTTTCGCATCTTCCTTCGCTTCCTCCGAAGAGTATTCGTCATGGCTCCGACGAAGACAGGCAGAATTCCTCCTTGGCCCCGAGCGCCTTCAGGGCATTGACGAACCTCAAGCGGTTCTCTTCTCTCCCTCGCACACCGTCACGATCCTCAAGGTCAAGCAAACATTCTATCAGCCCGGATGCCAGGCGTTCCATTTCCCCACCACTCCCTCCGATACACATTCAGTCGCCACCTCGAAGACGTGTCATCCCGACGCCCAAATATGCGCATCCATGGCCCCCGGCCATGAATCCTGCTGACGTGATCGCCCTGCGAGGTGCGAGAGAACGTGCTCAAGGGTACGCGATGAAGATCAACGAGTTGTCTATGTATGACTGTGGTTTGCGGGATTGGTTGGCATCGCAAGGTCGTGGTCCAGGTACGTCGTGCCAGAAGCAAATGGTGGATGCCTGACTCATTATATTGTTGCAGTATCGCATCCTCGAACGCAGTCACAACGCACCGCGCAGCAGCAGGTTCTGTCTGCACTACCAGCAGAATTCGGCGGTATGGCAGGTCAGACTCGACATGTTTCCCATGGTTCCATGGCGTCCGAGATGACATTTCCCATGCGTGCGGACGCGTATACGGCAACGGATCTGTCGGCTCGACCCGGTGATGCTCCTACTACCGCACCTCCTGCCATCCTCCCCTATCCTGCTCTTGCGCAAGTGCAAGTACAGCGCGCACCTACACGATCGTCGACCATCCTACTTTCCTCAACGAAAACTCTCCAGATACCACTGTCCGGGACGAAGGGCTCAGGTACCGGGTTCTTCGCATCGCTCGGTCGGAAGACGAGCGTGCGCAGGGACAAAGGTGGTGGGCTCCTCTCGACAAGCCCGCAGTCGCCGTCGAAGGTCCTGACAAAGTTGCGGCCTCCGATCATCGCATCCACGCAGTCAAATCCTGGGCCCTCGAGACCTGCGGTACAACCTGCTGCGCCGTCAATACCAGGCGGTCCGCGCGCTGCTCCAGGAAGGATACAGCGCGCGAAGACGTTCTCAGTGGGACCCAACATACCGCAGTCGGCCAGCCCGCCAAAGACTGCTCCGAGCCCCCTTTCGTCGGAGAGCTCGGCGAGTTCCAGAAACAATCAGCGGCAAAGCGCCGCTCCGTCCAGGCGTCCGTCGCTTTTCGCGCGTGCACGGCCAGGACACTCGTCGGTCGTCCCCGGTGGGAGCAGGCCTATGCCCGTCGCCAACTCGGACGCGAACTTCCAGCGACAAGTCGACAAGTTGGCAGATCTGCTGCCCCATGCGGACCGCACGATTCTCGCCGGCTACTTGAGACGTGCGGGCGAAGATATTCTCGCCATTGGGCAATATCTGGAAGACGAAAAGAATGGGGTGTTGCGACGGGACTGAACTCTCCTCGACGTTATGATGGTTTGGATATCTTTCCTCTTGATTCCAGTTATGCACGGTTTGACATTGCTTACTGCGTCTTGTTTCTTTCCTTTATGTCAGTTCACGATATCTCCTCTCCTTCCGAGTTTCCCTGAGCCTCGCTGTTGATAAGTCAGGTTTCTGCTCTCGCTTTTACTCACGCGTCGATACATGCTATCATACGGACCGACTCTCGTTTACGATACATAAGTAACACAACGTAATGTACGTATACCGCTCGTTTCAATTGTACCACCAGCTACACATCAGAATGCATAGACTCCGCATCACATTCATCCTATCGGCACACCAGCTGGCTTGAACTTGGGACCTGCTCGTTTGCTTGAAGACTGACCGAATGCTGTATGTAGTACGAACGTCACGTCTCTGGTTCGGTCAACCGGCGGATTGCCTACTTACTGCGCGATTGCTGAGCTGCTTGTGCGGTGGACACTCTTGACGACACCTGCCCAGCGTATGCATTGCCGTGACCGTGATGCATGTTCCGCGGGGGGTGTCGTCCTCCGGTTTGCGCCAGTAGGGCCTCGACTTCCGCTGTGCTGTCGGAATGGTCCGACCTTGTCGTGCTCACACTCGTCCTGAACGACCCATCCATCGCGCTGAACGGCTGACGTTGTGCTGTCTGCCGCCCTCGAGTATGAGGAGGCTGGGGTTGCCGCCACGCAGACCCGGACTGCATGCCGATAGGCCCTCCGGCCATTGTGCGGTTGGTGATAGGCGTGCGTTGAATCTATCACGCGGGCGGGTGAGATCGCAGCTGACGTTGGTGCCGGAGTGGAACTGAGAACGTACTCCGGCAGCCTCCATGTTGCCAACAACTGCACCCATGTCTACTCCAGTCATGCCATTCCCACCACCGAAGGCCGCGATGCCTTGTTTCAGCCGCGCAGAGTCCTCTTGCCTGCCCGAGATGTTCAGGGACTGGTTGCTGAGCGGAAGAGTACCGTCCTTGCTCCCGCCGAGCAGGGCCTTGCGCTTCAGCTTGTCGTATTGCGCCTGCATACACAGTCAGACATCAGAATGCAGGAGATGATGATAACATACCTTCAGCTTGTGGTACTCCTTTTCGCTTTCTTTCAACGAGTCTTGCAGGTTGGCTGTCTTGCGTCGCTCTCCGTCGAGGTCACGCCCAAGTTCTGGGCAGGCGATTCTAATGCCGAACTTCGCAGCCACATAACGATAACGCACCGGACATCTTGTTCGTGAGTAGGCTGATCTCCCCGTTAGCTATCCCCAAATCGTCAGCGTATTGATAACAGCAGACCAAA
Source organism: Polyporus arcularius HHB13444 (assembly GCA_004369055.1). Taxonomy (NCBI): domain Eukaryota; kingdom Fungi; phylum Basidiomycota; class Agaricomycetes; order Polyporales; family Polyporaceae; genus Polyporus; species Polyporus arcularius. Next base: position 18,482 of record ML211199.1, read on the forward strand.
TCCAAACGCCTCACCCTCCCTGATCACGTTTTCAAGCCTCTTCTCGAGCTGGGCAGTCTTCTCCGTCACGTTACGGTACAATGCTTGCTGGAAGGAGCTGGAGGTGCAGCCAGGTCCACAAATGTCGAACAACGCGGTTTAGACTGTGCTCACTATTCCTGGTGCATCTGGTACTGCCAGAAGGACAGCGCCCTGTATTGAGCCGGTGAGTGGGAAATCGCGCACATACCCAGGCAGACGCAGGCACACGCACCTACTACATACCTCCAACACAGTTGCTGGATTCAGGCCAGAGAGAACCGACTAGTCTGCAAATCAGCAGTCGAGAATCCTGGGTGTATGCGCGCATACATACGGTCTTGTAGTCATTGGAGGGGTGTAGGGATGAGACCTGACACCATCTAAATAAACCTTGACAACAGGTCCAAGTGAGGACTCATTCACTCACCACGACATCATCCCTGAGACCGGCCACTCGATTAAATACTCAAGCAAGGCAGAAAACTGGTTGAGTGCCTCACGGTTCGGTCAAGGACGTTTCACAGGCTATGTCAGATGGAGACGGCGAGTCATATTTTGCGAAGCATGGAGTAGTGGAGCAGGCGCACCTGGACATAGTCTGGACGCGTTGAACAACTCGTTCGCGCAATCGACTGTACTATCCTCAACTCTGCACCGCCCGCGAGATGCCCAACATCCACTCACCGCAGAAAATATGGGAGCCTCATCCGAACAGCTTTGTGAAGCATATTATCTCTCGAGTGATCACGAAGTACTTACAAGTTGTCTTGAGGAGAAGAACACGTTGCATTAGCTGTAGGTTCTGGTTCAAGATATATGCGAACGCACCACAACAGCCTTGTCCGTCAGCGTCTTCCTGCAGGTGAGTCTGTTACACCGTAAGTTGTCCATATCGATAGGAAGAGATGAGGGCACGAAGGAGAAAGCGAGCGGGAAGCACTTTGGGCCCTGGGGGAGCCATACATAGGTCACGCTCAAGCGCGTCGTCAATATACAGACACGTGATCGTGTCCCTTCGACTCCGCGGAACTTGAAGCTGGACCAAGCTGGTGACACTATTCCGCAAGGCTCTGGTAAAGAAATCCACATCCCCCAGATAAGACACGCTAGCTTAAGCGCTAGGGGGTATACGAAAGGATGAAACATTTTTTCAAGGCTTGAAGACTGGACCAAGCATGCAAGGTACAAGGAAGACGTGTACAGACAAACTAACCGTTCGCCCGCGCTGCGGATACCGCCCCGGATCAGGTCGACGCCCGGCCGCCCTTCTTCTCCACCCTCCACTCCTTGAAGATGCCGTCCAAGCTCTTGTAAATGAGGTGGGAAGGCAGGCTGCGGATGATCTCCCCGACACGTTCTTCGGCTTCGCTCTGGCCCTTGTCACCCGCAGCTTTCTTGGCGTATTCTACCGTGAGGCGGAAGATCGCCAGAACGGCAAGAGAGACGTGCGTCTGTTGAGCGCCGTGCGCCGATCCGGGCGAGAGGGCGGAGAGCAGTGGGCCCGAGACAGACGGCGCAGTGATTGGCGCATTTTGTGTGAATGTCGAGCGTTCGCCACGGACGAGACGAAGAAGGATCTCGAGGATGTTGTCGGTTTCGACCATATGCGTCCGCAGGAAGCGCTGCCGCTCGACAAGTTGGCCAACGTTGGAGTTGCTAGCCCAAGACTCAAGTACCGTCCAGATTGTCGGAGCCTGTAAGACAACTTTAGTCATTGACGAATATCACACCGATGCGCGATGAGACTCACTGGATCGGGATCGACAACCTCGACGCGTCTCTCCCATCCATCAGCAGCATCTCCAGCCACCCAGAACCTTCCACCGAACATGCTCTTGAGCCATTCCTGAACGTCGCCCGTCTTAACCCAACGAGGTTCCGACAAAGGCCTCTCCTTGTCGAGGTATAGCACAAGCTGGACTTCAGAGGGAATCTTCGCTCGCCAAAGCGGCGGCACGGTGACGTCGCTCTCGAGCTGTTCGGTCAACTCGAGGGAGACGTACGTGCTCTCCTCCGAACAGCCTTCCATCTGACGAAGAAAGTAAGCGACATTGCTCCGAAGAGGCGGGAGTGGCAGGAGACACTCACAGCGATACCCTTGAAACCACCGCGCTCATCAGCCATAAGGGAGACAGTAACTTCGATGCGACCTTCAGCCCTAAAGACTTTCAACTTCGGCACCACTTCGGCATCAATGACAAGTCTCCTCGTGGCGCCAGCATACGACACAGACAAGCGATTCGCGGACGGGATTTTCTCCCCAAGAAGGTTCGCGGCGGCAGATCCGCCGAACGTCGCGCCTTCGGCACCAGACGCATGCTCGTCCCCGAACTGGGTTGCGGGCTGAGTAGCCTCATAGTCCTGGTGCTCGGCGGCGTCGCCGCCGTCGATGATAGTGGAAGCATAGGGAGACGTTTGGGCAAGCTCCTGGTTAGTGTCCGGAACGGTGGAAGCCATAGAGTCCATCGCCTGCAAGGGCGAGACAACGGACTGTGGAATAGCAGACGCGGTCTGCGGAACGTCAGCGTTTGGCGCTGCGTTCTGCGAGGAGGGGTCTGTGGACGACGAAGCGTCGCCGGAAGGAGCGTTTGCGCCAAGCGCTTGGACAGAGGGAGTAGAGGATACGGTTTCCTGGGAGTTCTGGTTCGAGTTATTCTGCGAAGTGGCCGAGGCAGCGCCGCCTTCGGGATGCTCCTGAGAGCCCGAAGACGTATCGGCATGGCCGTCGCCATTGACGAGAGGATGGTCGGCGTGATTATGAGACCCATGAGCAGAGAAGCTCGTGTAATGCTCCTCATGAGGGTCCACTTCGGAACCCTGCGCATCCTCGTCGCCCATCGTTTGGTCACCGTCGTGTCCATCCCCTTGCATGTACTCATTGCCTTCAAATGATAAAGAAGCCATATCAGTGGTGCGAACGAGGTTGTGTGAATGTGTCCCATCCACATATGCGCAGTCTCAATGATGGACGGACGCTTACCATAGTCTCCGTCACCGGCATCGCCATTGTCCAGGAAGTGCTCGACTTCGCTGACATGCAAATTCTCTGCGCCTTCGCCGTCACCGTCCTCTTCGCCAATGGCAGCCATCAACCAATCGCCCTCGCTCGTCGTTTCAGCGACGCTCGGGGCTACACTATCGCGGCCAGCGCCATCGAAATCCCCTCCATGAGGTGGAGGCGGGGGAGCACCCCGACCTTGCTCGTAGTCGCCATCATCATCCTCGAGCTTCTTGCGCTTGCCCTTGCGCGCATTAGAGACAGATGAGCCATAGCTGGACTGAGAGATGGGATGCGCGTCATCAGGAGAAACGGGAGTGTGGAAGTATATCCGGACCCGCGAAGGGGGCGGAGGAAGCAACGCCTCGATCTCCGCCTTGACGGCAGATGTATCAGGAGCAGTAGCAGCGACAGCAGCCACACCGTCCGTACCACTGGTGACACCCTCAGCAGTAGCTGGAGAGGTCCCATCAGTCGGCTGAACGGCTGCAGATGCGTCCGAGGGGACAACAGCTGGTTTAGCTTCGTCCTTGGCTGCAGAATCGACAACCTCTGGCAATGTTCCCCAAGCCCAATCCAAATCCGGGAGCTTGAGCCCGACAATCTTAAAGTCGGTCAGGGTCCGCTTGTTCTCGTCTCTCTTACCAATGGAGAAACTGCCGGACGTGGTGCTGACGTTGTCACCGCTCCGCGTGGAAACATTGTCGTGCCGACCACCGCGACTCGAATGGTTGAAGCCCTGGCCGCGGCCACGGAACGACGAATGAGACTGATTGTTGTTGTGGTAGTTTTGCTGCTGGTGCGGGTAGCCTTGGCTGTTGAAAGAACCACCGCCGCGCCGATTGTCTCTGTTGTCTCTGTTGTTGTAGCCGCCGCGGTTGGGGCCTTGTCCACGGAAGCTGCCTCCACCCTGGTGGTTGCCGCCTCGACCACCCATGTTGTTGTAGCTTCCACCACCGCGTCCGCGGGTTGTCCCCCTGGTCATCCCCACCGACCCGCCGCGCCCTCGTCCCGACATATTACCTCCACGACCACCCTGATAACCCCCGCGGCCGCCGGCCGGAGGGCCTCCACCGCGTCCGTACGGGTTAGGTCCCTGATTGAAGCCGCCCTGTTGCACGGGCGGAGGAGGGGGGGGCTGGAACTGTGGTTGCGGTGGAGGTCCGCCACGATGCTGATTTGGTGCATCAAATCGTTGACGCTTCGCAGGAGGGAACTGCTGAGGGGATGTGTGGTGAGGATTCGGCGGCCGATTCTGGCGATGCTGCTGCTGTTGCTGCTGAGGAAAGAACTGCTGAGGTTGCTGGAACTGCTGAGGAGCACCTTGCTGGTAGGGTACTGGAGGAGCCGATCCGGGGACGGCTTGAGCAGGAGTAGGGGGGACATAAGGCTGCTGGTACGTGACCGCACCCGCCTGGGGCTGATACGGACTGTACTGAGCTTGGGCCTGAGGAGGAGGAGGGGGCGGCTGGGCGACAGGAGCGGGTGGCTGGTAGTGTTGATGTTGTTGCTGAGCCACCTGTCGCTGCTGCTGCTGTTGCTGCTGCTGCCAGTTTGCGCCGTACCCGTAGTTCGCGTATAGTTGAGCTTGGTCAGCGGGGCGAGCGGCGGCAGCTGTCTGGTGGGCTGTTTGTGACGCGCTCCATTGTGCACTGTACGCGCTAGCGGCACCAGCCTGGGCCTGCTGAGCGGCGGCAGCAGCAGCCCAATACGCGGAGTAGTCGGGTTGCGCGGGCTGAGGGGGAGGAGGTCCGGGAGGGAGAGGAGGTTGCTGGGGCGTGTAAGCTGCTGTCGCAAAGGGATTCTTATTCATCGCCGATGTCGCGGTCTATGAGAGGGCGGTTTGGCAAATAAGTGAAGAAGTGAAAAGAGGAGTGCTGAGGCCAATACGAGGGAATACAGTAAGTTTTCGTCCGACGTGGTGGGCTGAGAGCAAGCAACGCGAAGCTCGTCGCGCACCGCGGCGCCGGCGTCACTCTGGTGCCTTTACATACGTGACGAGTCACCGCCGTCCTGGCGCAGCCTCGAGCCTCGACGTCCAGCGGCACGCTACTCAACGCTCACAGGATGCGATGTGATGGCGTAAGATCTGGTAAGTATAGTGAAGACATGGTACACAATATGATCTGCGACAACGAACAAACAAAGCACGGGCAAAGAGAATGAGGAACGGGACACTACTCATCCTCCCCGCTGTCCTTCTTCCTCTTCTTCTTCGACTTGTCCTTGAGACCATCGACACCTTCACGTGTGCTAGAGTGCTTCCGCTTCCGCTTCTCCTCGATGGTCGGAGCCGCCTCCTCCTCAGGCGCAACGAACACTTCTGCACGCTTCGCACGTCGTTCTGCCGTAACCTCTTCTTGCTGGAATGAGGTGTCAGAAGACCAAAGTCCTTGGATTGGGCAGGGTGTACTGACCTTCTCCTTCCGTTTTCTCGCCTCCTTGGCCTCCTTCTCGTGCGCCTTGAGGAAGTACTCTCCAGACTCCAGCTGCAGGTCCACCTTGCGGGGCTGTTGTGGTGGAGGGAAGGGTGTGTACACCTTCTTTTCCTTCTTGTCCTTCTTTGCCTCCTCCAGCGGCGGCAGACCAGCCGCTTTTCGCGCCTCGTTCTTCTCCTGTACCCGCTCGTTCTTGCGCGATGTCTTCTCCGACGTCTTGAGATGCTTCTTACGGAACTTGGGCAAGAAGCGATCCCATGACTCAGTCGCCAGTGCCGGATCTTTGGCGAGTTCACGTTTGATCATCAGTTCCTATGGAATACATGAGCACTTCCTTGCGATGGACAATAAAGCACACTACAGACCTTGATTCGGTATATTGGATGAATGTTCTTCATGCAGTCAAGTACGATTCGGCGGACCTCCTTCAGACCCTTGTATGGGCCCATCACGCTGACAGTGTTTCCTTGTACAAGGACGTAACACTGTGTTAGCAACTCAATGGCCTATGTCATGGTCAGGGCTGATCCATGAAATGTGGATCGGTGACTACGCACCTTCAGCGTGCTCCCGTCTGGACCGATAATTCTCTGCCGCCTCTTGACAAAGCGCTCCTTATTCCGTACAATGTTACCAATCTTGATGATATCGCAGGCAACGTCGTCGTTCAAAATCTTGACAGCCTGTCCTACGGCCACTCCTCGGGCAAGGAGCTTGATCATATCACGAGCTTTCAGGATGATGTAAGGGTCGTATGTTTTTCGCGTTGTCCGCACAGTCATAGAACCATGGATGAGGTCAAGGGTGCAAGCGATACCCTGAACACATGATATAGAACGAGGCTTGGAAGTCAAGAAACCGAGACGAACTCACATGGGGATCCAAAGCCTGCGTGACGGCACTCCATACTTCCCGCAGGTACTTCTCGCGGTACTTGGGGAAGAGAGTCGCGAAGGAAGACTCCTCGGTGAAGGGCCCGGCCTTGTTGTCGGTCGGCTGGAAGGGGTCGACTTTCCACTACGCAATTGTGTCACGAAACAGTCTGTAGCTCGTGGAGGAGGTTGCTCACACTTGGGACAGCTGTAAGTAATCATAAAGCAATACTTCTGGTGGACAAGGCTTACTGATCAATGTCGTCCGTATCCCAAGCTATCGAACAGCTCAGTTCGAGAAGGTAGCTGCAGGGGTGCAAGTTTAGACGTACGTTTCTCCTTCCGATGCCTCTTGTTCTTGTTGACGACTGGAGCAGCCTCAGATACCTCCGCCATATTGCGGCGCACAGTAGTCGAGAGGAGTGATGCAAAGCCGGCAAGTAGAGATCAGGACGTTTGAGGAAAGGTCCCTCGTACTTTAACGGCTTGCAAGTCGGAGGAAAATCCGGAAAGACCACAGTCAAGCCGTGGGAAGACACACGTGACCGACGCGACACGCGAAACGCGACAGTCGCGTCGCGTCGCGTCCCAGCTTGACCTCGTACTCACTCAGCTTGTTGCACATTCGCCCGATCCACGTTCGACATTCAGCTCCATACATTAGAGGTTGAACACAAGCAGTGATGGAGGACGACTACTACTCAATTGAATCCATTCTTGCGGAAAATCAGAAAATACAGTGCACGTTCAAGGTGGATGTGCCGGACATGGGTCACCTCGATGGCGGCAAGACCGGCGACGTACGTTCAGGCGCAACAGTATATCAAGATGCTGGCTAATTGCAGACCGTACAGATCAAAGCCCTCAGCAAAGTTCAGCTTCCGCTATGGATGGTGTATATCCTCATCTACTCGTCAGTCCTGCTCGCCATCCCGTCGGACAACCACTGAGTCGAGCATCATGGCCCCAGCGACTACGCAGACTTCACAATACCGCCCCCTTTCTCCGCCAGGGTACGAAACGCACTCAACGCGGAGGCCACGAGCGTACGCCTGTCTGCGCTCGTCGGGCAGGGAGGGCTATGGTATGGTTTCGGACGAATGATCATGAGACTGTGAGTACGAACAGACATTTCTCTTGGGGCCTTGTTTGATACGAGCATCGTAGACTCAACGATGTACCCGCGGCTGAGCTATCGAGACTCTTGACTGACGTATGTGCCCTCTCTTCACGTCCCCGCCACCTAACCGACCCTCTGCACTTCCAACGATGATTATCTGGCGCTGAAGACATTCCACAAACGCCTCCCCGAGGTCATTGACCAAGCACAACACTTCGCATCTCTTCAAGGTACCGCAGGAGGTAGCTCGCGCGGCGGCGATGCTAGTATTGCAGCTTTTCGAGAGGGCATGGACGGCACCGAGAGAGAATGTGCGTACCACTACACACTCTCGCTGCAATTCCCTCCCACTGACCGCTTAATTCGTCCGTATACCGATAGTGTTCCAGCTGGCGCAAGAGAGTGCGAAGAGGACCAAGATCTGGTACGAGGCCAGTGACCGAGGACGTCGATAAGGGTACAGTGGGAATGGATATGTATGATAGACTGTAGGATATGGCGTCCGTGAGAACGGTTTGAAGCTCATTCGTCTTTGACTTTAAGGTTCGTCTTTTCCACACTATCATTAAAACGGATCTGTGCAGGCTCTTGTGCGCGTAGATTCTGCAGTTCAGTGACGAACCTGGGCGCAAGCTAAGGTGAGTACCGGCAATTGAACGCCCCGCAAAGAGCCACGCACCACTTCACGCTAGCCCAGAGGCATCCAGTGACGAGCATCAAGAAGATAAAATGTACGCTCCCGCGGGTGAGAATGAGGAGGCCAAGGAAGATGAGCAATAGTGTGGCCAACACGCCATCGACGACAGTGAGGAAGGCAGGATTGAGAGACGAGCCAGGAGTGAGGATGTTGGAGATGAAATCGCCTGATGAATCATCTTGAGGGACCTCTGAAGTTGTCACGGACTGGGTGTCGCTCATAGCTGCGATCAGAGACCGCGCAAGGTGGAAGCGAAAGAAGTCCGTACCAGAGTGACTTGAGTCTCCAAGTACCTTGCAACTTGGGCGACACGTGACCAGACGCGTCCGCGAGCCCGTGCGCGTCGCGCGACTTGTCTTTGCACTCCTGCCGTTGTCCCAAGCTATGGACATCGACGCTGACCAGCCTCTTGCTGGGCCTTCTCGACCCGTTGCAGGACCTTCCACACACCTCTCTAGTGCTGACAGCGGCGCACTCGGCGCACCTGCTCCCGAACGTCCGTTGGCCAACACACACTTCTACTCAGTTGAGTACCCAGGCTTCGTGCAGCCTGCGTCCGCACCACTCGCAATCGAACGCCTCGGAGGCCAGCAAGCAATTGACACAGCGTTCCGGCGCGCAACAGGACGGGACCGCGTTGAGTCGTTGTTGGAGTTACGCCTGAGGCCAGGCAATCCATACGCACACCCGGTCTCGGGCGAGGTCGTCCCGACTAGTAACATTGTTCTGAAGGTGGTCAGGCGGAAGCGGAGGAGAAAGGACGGCTTTGTGGATGACGGCGCAATCGGTGAATATACTGTCCAAGCAGTGGGCGTGATACCCAAGACTGCACGATTCAGGAGTGAGTGCTGGGAATAAGGGAACGTCCTTTCGCGTGCTAAGTATGAGATGAACACAGGCATGGCCGACTTTCAGTATCAGCCTGAGATGTCTGATCCTGTCGCCCAGTTACGTAGCTCTATGGACACCATGGATGGTACGCTTTCGTTCCGGCGCACCAGATGAATCGTGCTCACTCGCGTCCGCCAGTGGATGGGATCCTGCGGTACCACATACCGCCCGAGAAAGAAGACTACACCGTCTCCGAGGCCAATCCTGCGGCCATGGATATCGACCCGCAACTTCTCGGTGTGGATGATGTTCCCGCCGGAGCGGTGCGGACAAGGAGCAACCTACGACTATTCCCCCCTCCGTTGTTCAGTCGACAAGGTATCCCACAAAACTACAAGTGCGTTGATATCGAGTGCACCTTTCGTGATCCCTGTACTAAGCTTCTTCACTATGTAGCTACAAGGCAAACACGGCTTCGGTTGAGACGATAGTCGTGGACGACGACACAGGCGAAGAGAAGAAGCGACTTATCAACCGAATGCGTTGGAAGGGCTTTGGACCTATCTCCGTATCGTATGCGGAGAAAACTGTGAGTCCGGGAAGCGCTGCGTCTCCCGCCCGCAGAAATGACAGACTGCCGCAGGTACCAGACAAGCCATCTGCGACTGTCGAAGAACAACGGGACCAAGCAGACAAAAAGATCTTGGGTCGGCTGGAAGAGGTGCATCCGCAATCTGTTCCGCCATTCATCCAAGCAACTGACGTCTTGACAGCTCTTTCAAGAGCGTCCTATCTGGACCCGAGCCGCTATCTTCAACCAATTCCAACCGCTGCAAGTGCGAGACATCATCAAGTATGTCTTTCGACCCCACTATGTATACTCTCGTGCTGATCCACCGGCAGTTCCAAATATCTCCTCCCCTTGGTGTCCTATGTATTCGAAGATGGGCCATGGAGAGATACATACGTCCGCCTGGGCTACGATCCTCGTCAAGACCCAGAAGCACGATTGTATGCGTCTCGTCCTTGATTGTCATTCCGTCGCATGCTAATTGCATTCATAAGCTACCAACGTTTGTATTTCCGCAACCTCAACCACCCCATCGTACGCCCATCAGTGGTTACCCGCCGACAAGAGCAACGGAACGAGTCCGCTCAAGCCCGCTTCTCCGGAATGGACGAGCGACGCTCGCACATATTTGACGGAGAGACGGTCACTTCTGAGACCGCGGCGTTCCAGCTATGCGACATCACCGACCCTATGCTCAAGGAGATGATCGAAGCCGAAGACGAGGATTCGCTTCGCGACACTTGCAACGAGCGGGACGGATGGTACACGACACACGCGCTCGAGCGCATCAAGACGATCCTCCGCCACAAGTTCTTTGCCTTGCTCGAGGGACACATCGCAACCCGAGAGGAGTGCGAGAGATTGCTTGTACCGCAGGAGGGTACCGACAAGCTGCCCTCGAGGTATCGGCCCAAACTCAAGTTCGGGAAACACAACATGGCGAAGGGCGCTCTGCGTCCTGAAGATGCTGCTGTGAGTATGGTCCTGTCGGACGTAGACGCGACTGACATTCCCTCGTATACAGGCCCAGCGACTCATGACCGCAATCGAGCAACAGAGGAAGACGTTTCCGTCTCGATGACGGATAGCAGCGGCAGTTCATTCCGGGCAGATAGTGTTATGTTTATGTCGTACTCCTCGCCAGGGTCCAGAGGACGTGTAATCCTCGCTTGCAATTGTACTCTCCCGTTCACATGTATCGGTGATCGCGCAAGAGGTCCATAGTGTTTTGGGGATTTTCAATTTCTGCTCGATAGGTCCTATGCATAGCGGCGAGTGCATACACAGCATGATCGTGAAGGTGGTGTTTTACATGTAACGACGTCGCCTTGCGCGGGAACGGGTCGGCCCTCCTCCCGTGAGCTCGGCCTCAGCAAGTGTCTCCTCCAGATGGAGTCATGGGAAGTACGGGAGCAAATCATGATGATGCCGCCGCCTTCTGCTCGGCGCGAGCTTTTCTCTACACGAGTAAAGGCACACGCATGAGCAAGTTTCAGGCAATGCAAGGGGTATACCACGCACCGAACCGACCAACGCAAACCTCGAGTTGCGGCGGAACTGCATACACACCCAGCCATCCGTTAAGACGTCATCTCCCAAAGCCCTGCTTGCTAACGCACCTTGGGATCAACCTGAGAGGCCAGTCTCGTCAGCACATCTATCTGCAAAAAGGTAGAGCACATCAGGACGTACACCCTTCATGGACCGCGTCCTGTGGCTCTGGGGCTTCTTGATGCCGTTCCGGTGAGCCTTGCGGCTCTGGTTGTGGTTGGTATGGCTTACAGCAGTTCGTCAGCGCATCATCCTGGGATTATGTTAGAATCCACAGTACTTCTTGGACTTGGCCATGGCGACGTCGGGTTTGGCTTGAGGATGAGTGCTGCTGTGCGGACCCACGGGCGCTCCAGCGGTTCAGAGGCAGCGTGAGAAACTCGACGGTGAGTGGCTGAGCAACTATGCAGTTCATGTCTCGGCAAGCACCGTGCAGACTCGAGGCTGCCTGGAGCCCCGCGCTAAGCTTTGGCTGGGGTGTCACGCCTCGCGAAGTGCTGAAAGAGCAGCAGAATTCTGAGAAAATGGTGAAAGGTGATCGACGAGTCCGATAGTCTACCTGGCAAAAAGTAGAATTGATCATCCATAGTGGCCAACGCCGGGATCGAACCGACGACCTTGGCGTTATTAGCACCACGCTCTAACCAACTGAGCTAGTCGGCCATAAGCATCAAGAAAGCAACGTAAACATATTGGGGTGGCAAGTGAGTGCTACATTCCAGGTCTTGCCACTAGTTGCTGCATCACAGATTTGGCCTGGATATTAGACCGGATTGCAACGGATATACAATCGTTCATAATGCGATTATAATGACGGTAATAATTGCGTATACACAATCCATCATAGTGCAACTACTATCGCATGGCACAGCTTGCAAGCGGCACGCAATCCTCTTACAATCGGTACAACCATAATACCAGTTGCAAGGCCAAACGAGCGGGAGGTCATTGCAGTCGGTTGCCAGCTGTTCAAATGCGGGCTTTCAGACTGGGCGGACTCAAGGAATAAATAATATAGAATTTATTGCACTATCAACGATACAGGCATTATACTAAGCATGATGGAGGGAGAGAGGGACCTGCGGGCGTTGGCGATTGCCGACAGACTCACTCCGGCAAAGCATAAGAACTCCATAGACATGGTAATGAGGAAGCCACTTGATTGGGCCCAGAGCACCAGATGGGAGCTACAACCCAGCCAAGAGCGTCCAGAGCACCAGAGCAAGTCAGGCGTGCGCATGAAGACAACATAGTACCAGAGAGCCCCAGTAGTGCCAGCTAGACAGCGCAAGACCTGGCAACTAGACAGCGCGAGACCTGGCGACTAGACAGTGCGAGACATGGCGACTAGACAGGCGAGACCCAGTGAACACGCCACAACGCGCCCTCACGAAGACAGCCCGTAAACTTGAAGGGCCATGGAACGACTTGTGGCAGCCAGCAGTCACATCGAGTACTTGGACGACGTGACCGCGCGGACGAGGAGAGGAAGGATGAGGGATGAGGGGAAGATGCGACAGAGACAAGGGCTTGACGACGACATACGGGCTGATTCCGAGGAACTGTACAGTTCTGATCGCTGTAGTCGAGTATGCAACGAATTGAGCGCCGAGCTTCAGAGGACGTCGCAAGCAAGACTGAGATTCCGCGGTCTGGCAAGGTCACTGCAAGTCAGATGGAAGTGGGTAGCAAGTGGAGTGCAATCAGTACAACATTCGCGACGGTTACAATGGCTGCGGAATGATCAGTAAGCATTACAACTTAGTAACAGCTTCCAGTAAGTATTCGATAAATCAAAATCACATTATATCTTACCCAATAATCTTGGATCTTGCGACTTCCGCGCCGATTCTGTGATGTGGCGGGTACAGTATGTATGATAGACTTCCACGTCGATCGCGACGCGGCTGCCCTCGCGCACACAACGCGAAGTTCAATATGCTCATTGGGACCGATTCCCATAAGCAGAGTGGCTCCACGGGCTCCGTGCACCAACTTCGGAAGTCCGGCGGAGACTTCGAGAACTTAAAGCTCGAAGCTCACGGGCTGGTCAACCGTCTTCTCCCGATTGCACCGCGGCTGAGCGTTCGCGTCGTGTCCCAAAATCTCAAGGCGCACAGTATGGCCCCTAGCTCGACGCAGTTTGCATACAAGGATCAAATCAACCAGGACATCGATGCGTCGAAGTCGTGAGTATTGGGCGAGCCCGAGGCGTGCGAGGGACGAGCTATCATGCGCTCGCCTTCTCCAGCTACGGGCAGTTGAAGCTTGGATTCCAAACGAATCCCCAGCTAGCACAGCGCAAGTCGTCGAGTCTGCCGAACCCATCCTTGCGGTGTCTGTGCACTCGGGCGCTGTGGACACCGACGTGCAGAAGATCTGGGTAGAGTGTTACGGGAGAGTCATAAAGGATTGAGCAGAGGGCTCGGGAAGAGCCCGGAGGAGGGAGCCCAGGCCGTGTTTGGGCAGCGACGTGCATGGACATCAACGAGAGCAACTGTGAGGAGCACCAGGTGAGCATAGGTACAAAGTGACAGAGCTTGAAATACCATTTGCTGCAGGGGAACTTCTTCATGATGGCATACGGAAGGCCGTACGAGTCGCAAAGCAAGAGCAGCGCGTCGGCCTGAGCTTCGGGTGCAGCGTCAAAGAAAAGATTGTTGCGTGCAATACGATATTGGCACGCACGGGCAGTGGGCGACGCCCCGTCGCCGCGCATCCCAAAATGGCGTGGGCCTTGCCATAAGTGGACACACCGTCGAGCAGCGTCATCGCTCGAACGCAGGTATATATGACGAGGCTACTCTGGACGCATGCACCATGCATCTTGTCTCTCGACTTCCACGAACCCTCCGTCCACGCCCCCTGCCCCTCGTCAACGTACCCAGCACCAGACGCGCCATCGCCATGACTTCCTTCATGCCCGATACTCTCAACCCGGCGACCCTGCTCAGCAAACGCTTCAGGCCCGACCAGATCCCCGACCTCTCGGGCCGTGTCGCGCTCGTCACTGGCGGCTCTGCTGGTATCGGATACTGGGACGTCGCGGCTCTTGCCCAGCACGGCGCTAAGGTCCACTTCGTCTCTGCCAACCCCGATCACGGTCGACAGGCCGAGACGGACCTGAACACCGCGCTCGAGCAAAGCGGCTCGAAGGGTTCCATCGTCTACCACCAGCTCGACATGGGCAACCTCAAAAAGGTCGACAGCTGGGTGAAGAAGTTTGCACAGCAGGAGAAGCGCCTCGACATCCTGATTGCCAACGCAGGCATCGGGCAGGCACCGTGGGGTTTGACTGACGACGGACTTGAGAGACACTTCGAGGTGTGTACACGTTCGCCGTGCCAGCTGCCCTTGATTGACCGCATATATGCAGGTCAACAACCTCGCACACTACGTCATAGTGCTCCGGCTGCTTGATCTCATGAAGGAGACAGCCGCCACCGCAAAGCCCGCCACCGTTCGCATCGTCATGCAGAGCTCAGAGATGCACCGATTTGCACCATCGGGCATCAGCTTCGCATCGAAGGAGGAGATCAACGAGAAGGGTGACGGGGTACAACTGTGAGTGGTGACCGACCTTGCTATATGCGCTCCAACATTGAACCTTCCGCGTCCAGGTACGGGCGGACGAAGCTTGGCCTCATTGTCTTCGCGAGGGAGCTCGCCTGCCGGAAGCTCGCCGAAGGCAACCCCATCCTTGCCATCTCAGTGCATCCCGGTACGGTCGATACCGACGTCCAGAAAGCGTGGGGCCAGTCGTACGGGGCCCTGGGCTCGGTTATAGATAAGCTCGGCCGCCTGGTTGGGAAGAGCGCGGAGGAGGGTGCGGAGGCGAGCCTGTGGGCTGCAGTCAGCACGGACATCAACCAATCCAATTGGAAGGAGTACCAGGTACGTGCTCAATCGCTCAGCACGAACGGAGGCTGACGCCGCCTCCCGTCTCGAACAGGGCAAATACTACACCGAGCCTTATGGGAAGGCGGATCAGGAGACTAACCAGGCGAAGGACCAGGCGGTGGCGGACAACTTCTGGAAGCTCTGCTCCGACCTCACCGAGGAGCTGCTCGGCGAGCGCTTGAACTGAGTGTGTCTTTAGTAGCGACCCATTAAGGATGTACGATAGCGCGTAGATCGATGACCAGACGCAAACCGAACTGACCGAAAATCGTAGATGTTGTGGTGTTGTGTCTGGTGCTTAAGAACGTGAACGTCTGCTGTCGAGAGGACTACATAGCACCAATTCGAGATGCGAGGACGCGGGGTGTCGCAACGAGTATGGTATACTGCCCTTGCTGTGCAGTCACCTCGCGTTCACCGCATCGGAGAGATTGCTCCCTAGTCACCAGAGGAGTATTCCACCGGTATGGCTGCCTCCGAAGTCGGGATGCTGTTTGACCACGCAGCAGGAGGTCCCGCTCCATTGTCAACCACATGGGCGCGGTCTTCACGCAATACATGTACGTACGCAGGAATCTGCAGGCTATTTGGGTTCATCAACGACCGTGAACTTATTTCGAGTGAGATTCCTTACATTTGACATCTCTGCACGTGGCGTCGGGGCTGCCATGCTGTGCACCAGATAGCCGACGAAAGGACGTTATGGTACTAGTAGCGCTTCCTGTAGTACTCCGAAATAGTGATAAGTATACATGTCGGGAGAGGCAATGGTCTATCGTTGGGCATACCAAGATATCGTGGAATTGACTCTGTCGCATGACACTCAACTGGTAGTATCCGACGCGAACGGACTCAGCTAAGTGATCCTTTCAAGATGCCAGCGCCTCAGGGTCATGACGCCATCTCACGGCGAAGGCCTCGACGCTCTGCTGAACGTGCTGGTACGCCGGATACCAGCGCAGGTACATGCAGGCTGAAATTCTGTGCTGCGTGGTACCTTGTATGCCCAAAGCACCCGTAGATGTTCATGTTGATAGTCATGCGATGTTCCCGCAGATCATCCTCGAGAAGGGGCACTCACCCCTCCCGATGGGTGTCCTAGAACAAGGCCAGCACCAAACGTCCTTGTAGCAGGATGATGTGTGGTCTGATGTGATGTGATACGGTCCGCCTATCTCACGCGCAAGCTGCGAGCTATGGCGTCCAGGATACGTATACTGGGGACAAGATGGGGACGGAGATCCGAAGCGAGCATCTAGAGCCCTTCGACACAACGCGAGCCTGACACAAAGTCGGTTGGATCCGTGAGGATACGAACATATGGTCGCATCCCGGGGAAGCAGAACATGCTGTTTGGTGGCGGCTACGCCTTGTCTGGACTAGAGCTAGTCATGAGTACAACATTCATGACGGCTTTGCAAGGATGGTGAACGTCACCTTGGACAGATGTCTAGTCCACGCTACTAGCGCGACGATGTCCATGCGGTACATTGTAGAGAGGGCGGGATTCTGTAGGCCGCACGGAAGGAGATGCGTTGTCACCGGGGCCAACGTATGCAGCTCCCAGACAGGAAGGCTTTTATTAGGGTAGAGGAAGGTAGTGGTTCATGCAGAAGACCGATTCCCACGGTCGAGTCTGACCAAGAGGAGGAGGGCGTCTGCAGCAAGTAGTTTGCAGTACTCTGAGTCTACACAACAGTGCCGCCACATCTCATCCTCCCACTTCTTCCTAGTGCCGTCTTGTCTCCCTCTTTTCGTACCCTGGTCTGACTTCAGGTGAGCACAGTCCCTACCTGAGACGCCAGCGATGACGCAGAGTGGAATCGTATGCTCGACCTGCAAAATTATGACCGCGGGGTCGAGGAGACGACTCTTAATGTTCTAGATACTGCTGAGGCTTTCACCACTATTATGCACGCGTCTCCGTGCGCTATGGTTCCAATGCTGACGCGTTCTATACAGCTGCGACGTGTCATGGATCCGAGGAGAGCACGAGATCCCCGACTGGCCCGACAAGACCCTCGTCTGCAGCAGCAGCGATCCCACTCTAACACGCCGTCAGGACCACCGCAGGCGCAACCGCAAGGACTTCCTCATCAAGGGCTTCCTCATCAGGTTTCTCCATTCCAAGCACCACTTGGCTTGCAGGCGTCCACATCTCAAGGTTATCCGCCGCCCATTCCTCAGCCTCAGAACTATCTACCGTATCCTACTGCCACCCCCACCCAGTTCCCAGCCCACGATGCGTCCAATGAACAGCTCGCTCAGGAGGCTCAGGGGGCAGCGAACCTACCACACGAGCAGCCTTCAGCGTACAAGCCGCGTCCGTTGTTCTGCGTAGTGTGTGCGAGTAACCAGGTGCGTCCTCTTCGCCCTCGCGCGCCTCAGCGTGCCAACTTGTCTCCAGAACCGGTCTATGGAGGGACATTACGTGTTGGCGTGAGTGCGTCCTTGCTGTGTTGCTGTGTTCTTAGATCACGAACGTGCGTTGCTTGGCAGTAAGGCTGGGTTCCGTGTATGTTCGTCCGGGACCGGCTCCGCAGTGCGATTACCCGGGCCCGCGATTGATAAGCCAAACATCTACCCATTCGGTACGCCGTATAATGACATCTATGAAGAGCTACAAGCGCAAGATGCCCGACTGTGAGTGCAAACCGCATGCGCAATGTCGGGGACGCTTACCCCCGGCCCGCCCAGGTACACTGCCAATGGCCTTTTGCAGATGATTGACAGAAATAGGCGGATAAAGCTCGCTCCAGAGCGATGGCAAGAGTCAAAGACTATTGCTGACATCGTCATAACTTGCGAGGAGAGGTGTTTCGACGCTGTATGTGATGGTGAGTACCTACGAGGTCTGTCCGTACCTCCTGACTGACTCGGCCTACAGACCTACTCACGAGGGGTGGCGACTTCAACAAGCCTGTCCACATAATCAACATAGAGATCAAGGATAATCACGAGGAAGCACATATTGCAGGGAAGGCCATGATCGATCTCGCTACAGCGGTGAGTGGTGTTTTCATACATGGCGTCTGCGTGCGATGTCTGTGTCAGCAGTGAACGCTCATACACTATCGTCGGAATGTCTAGATCGAAAATGCGAAAGACATTGACGAAGATATCAACGGCATTCTCCAGGCACACCAGGAGAAGCACCCGCACAGTATCCTACATGCGGTTGCATACTACTAATCCCGTTCTCACATCTGCCTCAAGCTGCATGTGTATTATACGCTCTTGTCCGGTTAGTCTGTTCCCGTGCCCGCCTCTTCGCATGCATGTATCACTACTAGTTCCGTTCCTCCCACCTACCTGTGGATTGTTGGGCTTGCTATCGTATATGCTCTCATACCTGCATCTGTACGCGATTGCGCAATCGTTGGCTTTGGATGAGCGGATTGATATGCTTTGTGGTTTGCGCGTTCTAGTGGCTCAGCATACCATCTGGCAGATTATCTAGCCTCATCGAGGGCCAGCGCGTGGGGACGAAACATGAAGGCGTCATGGCTACCATGGGTTCCGAATCCGCGGAAGTATTGACCTTGTTTTCAGACTTGTGTTCTCCAGTATGTACCAGCGGTTCAGTCGGCTTAGCCGTCGCGCGTCGCGCGTAGTCCGACCCCTTGTACGCGTCTTAGCGTAATGACACGCGGCGGCCGGTCCCGTGACCGCGTCAGGTATTCTGGGCCATCTTCGCACTTCCGACATTTCACCTGCGAGCTGCTGCAAGCTTCAGCTCTCGCTCGCCATCCTGCACTCCTCAAGCTTTACCCTGAGGCACTAGAAGACCAGAGGATCACGATACATAATTCCACATCGTCCGTCACGCGAGCTTGCTAGGCCGTCCATTAAGCGTGTGAACCGAAGGCGCGATTATCGCACACCTCTATGTCATGTCTGTGCAATTCCCTGTCAGTCTCACCCAAGTCGCACCTAAGGATGAAGGGGACTATATAAGGTGGCACAGGATGGGAACGATCGCCCTATCGCACTTGCACTCCCCGCTCACCTCCGACCACCTCACACCGCTGACCAGTAGTTACAATGGGACTTCGTCTTGGAGATATCGCCCCTGATTTCGAGGCGCAGACCACGAAGGGTCCGATCAAGTTCCATGAGTGGATTGGGGACAACTGGGTGAGATGCGATTAGCTCGTGCTTGTTATGCATGGGGATGGGCGATGCTGAACGCGGTGGGGGATTTTGACAGGCCATCCTCTTCTCGCACCCTGGTGACTTCACCCCTGTATGCACCACCGAGCTTGCCGAGGTCGCACGGAGGTATGTCTAGACACTGCTTCTGCGGTTGGACCGGACGATTCAATCGCGTTTCCATCTGCGACGATCTGCAGGGCGCCCGACTTTGAGAAGCGCGGCGTGAAGCTCATCGGTATCTCTGCGAACGGCCTCGAGGACCACGAGAGGTGGGTGAAGGACATCAACGACTATGGTAGCAAGTTCGGACCCACAGATGTCCAGTACCCGATCGTGAGTCTTCTGTTTAGTCGCAGTTGCGGTTGAAGGCCGGTGAGCGAGGCTGACCATGCGGTACTTGACTAGATCGCCGACGAGGACCGGAAGATCTCCACTCTCTATGACATGCTGGACTACCAGGATGCCACGAATCGGGACAACAAGGGCCTTCCCTTCACTGTGAGTATTGTACTCAGTGTCCCGTGCATCGAGAAACACAGTGATGAGGGGGTCCCTCGTGTCTGCGAAACGCTGACTACATCTGCGTCTGTACACAGATCCGTACCGTCTTCGTCATCGATCCCAAGAAGGTCATCCGTCTGACGATCTCCTACCCTGCGTCTACGGGCCGTAACTTTGACGAGATCATCCGGTATGTGATACGACGATGATTACAAGGGCGGTTTCACTGAACCACATACTGCGATTCAGCGTCATTGACTGTATGTCACACCCTGAGCTATACATGAAGTGAGACGCTGACAGGCGTTCGCAAAAATAGCTCTCCAGATCGGCGACAAGTACCGTGTCACCACTCCCGTCAACTGGAAGAAGGGCGACGATGTCATCGTCCACCCGTCCGTGTCGAACGAGGAGGCGAAGACACTCTTCCCTGAATTCACGATCCACAAGGTACGGTTCCTGCCTCAGTCTGCGTTCCATAAGTCTGACGGCGATGTCGCAGCCATACCTGAGGACCACCCCTCTCAAGGTGGATTAGGCGGCGACACTTCGTGCGCCGGTGGAACGGAATGGAATGGAACGGGAGAAGGTACAAGTCAAGCTGTGTATTATTTCGTTATATGTGAAGCTGTATACCATCTTTGCGGCTCGCGGTGTGCGTGAGTTGTCTCTGGTAGGCGGAGGATCGAATCATTCGGACATGCGAGGTGTGGATCGAGCGCTTCGATGATCACTGCCAGTGAGGCACTCTGTCGGTGTAGCGATGCACCTCGCAGTACTAGTTGATGATGGCGAGGCCTCCCTTTAAGCTCTGTGGATCTGTCGGGCTTTTGTAGCATGAAACTCTGAGCACAGATGAACCGGGGCATACGCGTTTCAGGCTGTGAAGGAGGAGAAACCTTGGGATTCGCCCGCAGACATGAGATCCAGGATGTACTAGTACTGCAACAACGCCACGATTTGTCGCGCGCACAGTACGGTGGTAGTCGGAGTCGCCATGCAAGATGTCGCTCGAGGACGTAAGAGTCCGTCGTCCGCAGCGAGTGAAGCTTCGATTCAGTAACTGGTGGCTGGGCAGATCATCACCGTTTACATTGTGCGTCAAAGCAGGATTTGAATCTAGAGAGACGGCGAGAAGGACGGAGAGCTTCGCTCCGGACGAACAGGAACATCATCGCAGTTGGCCAAGAGACGAAGTGGCCATCGACAGCGTTGTGGCCTCGTTCCACGCGGACAGCGAGGTCCTCAATTGAGTTCCACGTGGGGAGCACGCGAAGACGCGCTCTCAAATCCGGCCGACCCACGTGAAACAGGGCCACGTGGTGACACTGATTCTCGACGCGCGTTCAGGCATTACGCGTCCACAGCTCGGTTGGCGATCTCAGCTCTCTCCTCCACACATCCATCTCCTCACCGACTGATCCACATGGCCACTGCAGACGGCGGCGCATACAGGTACGCCGTGTCTGCTCTAGTCCAGAACTTCTTCTTGACAAGTCGTGCCCGTTTGCCCTGTAGCTATTCCCTCACCGTCTTCTCTCCGAGCGGGAAGCTTGTGCAGATAGAACACGCTCTTGCGGCCGTTTCGTCAGGAACTACAAGCCTGGGCATCAAAGGTTCGCTGCTTGTGCGTCTTCTCTGGCACACAACAGCTGCTGAGACCGCGAAACAGCGTCCAATGGCATCGTCATTGCAACCGAGAAGAAGACCTCGTCCATCCTCATAGACGACACCATGATCGACAAGGTCTCCGTCATCTGTCCCAACATTGGTATCGTGTACTCCGGCATGGGTCCCGACTTCCGCGTGCTTGTCGCGAAGGCCCGGAAGAGTGCGCAGGCGTACTGGAAGATCTATGGCGAATACCCACCAACAAAGGTGCTTGTGCAGGAGATTGCGACAATCATGCAGCAGGCCACTCAGTCTGGGTACGTCATGATCTGCCTATTGCGGATGAAGGTCCTTCGCCGCCACCAGGAGCTCGATGTTCACTTGATATGAAACAGTGGTGTACGGCCATACGGCGTATCGCTGTTGGTGGCGGGGTGGGATATCACGCGCGGACCAAGCCTATACCAGGTCGATCCCTCGGGCTCATTCTGGGCGTGGAAGGCGAGTGCGATCGGGAAGAACATGGTGAATGCGAAGACGTTCCTGGAGAAGCGGTGCGTTCTGTCCGTCTTACGTCCTGTGTGGTACATTGGAAATTGACTGCTCCTTCGTTTCCTATCCTCCGACACGCGCGTTCGTAGATACAACGACGACATCAGTCTCGAAGACGCGATCCACACGGCTCTGCTCACGCTGAAGGAAGGTTTCGAGGGGCACATGACGGAGAAGACGATCGAGATAGGCGTCATCACCGTCCCCAGCGATGCCGACCTGGCCGCAGGCAAGATTGAGGGCACCGGTAGGGTAAAACCTACGTTCCGGAAACTGACGGAGGAGGAAGTGCGAGATTACCTCGCGATGTGACGGACTACTCGTTTGTATTTGCTGTGCGTTGTAAGTTACGGAATGTGGGACGAGTCTCTTTCTATCTGGAAGTTTCGTCGATGCCTGCGGTTTGGCCCCGAAAGGACGGTAGGATGTTCAGTTAGCTACAAGGTACAGATTGTCTCGCTGATCGTCAGCATTGCATTGCATGGCGGCGGACGTGGGGAACAGGCCCGTCAGAACGCTTCCCAAGACGACGTTCGCATCTCAGTAATCGCATTCGGAATGACAGGAGACCCGTGCCTCCACTTACCTCAGAAACCCGGACATGACGATAGCTTATACTCGCAGCGTAGTCTTCGGGCGGTCGTCACGAGCCGCGGAATACAGGTCTCACATTTGTATCTAGCCGGCCAACGCAACAGGATCGCCGTGTAGCGGACATAGCCCAGCCCCGTGCGTCTTCCTTGCACCCACAACATCGTGGACTTGTCTCACGTTACCAGCTTACAGGGACCCCCGTCCTCGCAGGATCATGGTGGCTAGCTTCTGTGCACAGCGCTTGTTTTGATAAGTGTTTAGCGTTCGCGTGTATGGGCGTCGGGCGGTCCCGCCCTGGCATCATCTGTACATCAGCACTGCGTCTACACCGCGCCATCGTCGCATCTCCGTCGTGCAAACTCTGGCCATGGTCACGAAACGTTTTTGCTGCGGTTGGTCATTCCCACCGATTCGGCTCTCCTTGAGACTCGCTGATAATCACCCCAGCCCGCCCGTGCTGCAATGCGGTCACGCCTAGCCAGCTATACTTACCATATCTCCGATCTCCTGGCGAAATACATTGCAGCAGCCCACTTCCGTAATGTGTCATAGAATCCCGACCAAGGTGGCACAGCTCTCGTGGTCGATTTCCCGGCCCTGTCGACGTCCATATTCGGAGAGCCTTCGCCTCTCGTCGTCTGCGATGAAAATCATCTTACGTCGCATGCTACACAGGCACATGCGCCTCCGTCATTCGGAAGACGACGACTTGCTGGGTTCGTCCACTCGTCCTGTAACAAGCTTGGCAGGTGGTGCCAACAACAGAACTGGGATGGCCTATAAATCCTTGCCCGCCTACCCCGCTCTCCCCCAATCTACTCCCCCATCCATCTCCCGCCCTGACATAGTCATCTGTTGGGTGTCCCGTCACCTTCCGGTCATTTCCCCGCGCCCCTCGTAAGCCCTGTTCGCTAATATCGCCCACAATGTCCAACAATACCGGGCATAACTCCTGTGCGTGCTTGTGGAACTCTCGTCTACTCTGCGCGATTGGTACTCACTGTTATTTGCGCCAGCCTCTGGCCGTCCCGCGCCCCCCTTCGACCCCAGCCTGCTCCAGCCCATCGTCCGGAGCAAGCGCACCCCCATCGCCTGCACGGAGTGCCGTAGGCGTCAAGTCAAGGTGCGCACGGAGCGCGGCGGCTCACCGCCACCGAACCGCTATTCCTGATTGACTGACATACGAAATTGCGTTGTGTTCCTTCTAGTGTTCTGGCACAACGCCCCGCTGCGAGCGCTGCCAGAAGAAGGGCATTGAATGCACGTACATGCCCCTCAGCGAACAGCGCGTTGGAGGGACGGGCGGGTCTATCTCCCGTTCCGGCACACCTGTGACACCGATGCACGGGGCCTCGGGCCTTTATCACTCTCACGGCGCGAGCCGTCTCGCGCAGAGCTCGGGGGGATGGCAGACCGGCGGCCAAGCATACCCTGCTGGGACGGGGTACCCCACGCCGCAGGGCTGGCAAGAATCCCAGTACGCCGGTAGTCAGGGTAGCCAGTCTAACCAGGCATACGCGGGGGTACCCATGGCGTACCAGCAGGGTTTCGACCAGCAGGCGACATTCGCTCAACAAAGCAGCCAAGGCGGAACAGACATGTACGCCCAAAGCTATGCCCCACAGGGATACCCGAGCGGGACCACGTACAACGCCTACGGGCAAACCGTGTCCGCGGCGGACCCCAGGTACGCCGCGTACCAGGCTGCACAGATGATGGCTGGGAGCCAGCAGAGGTAAGCGTGTGCCTTTGTCGTGTTGTGAGGCTACCCATGCTAAATCCGCGGCCTCCGTTGTGTCAGCGTCGCGTACGCAGGCCAGTATGCCCAGCAGCAGGTCTACTTTGACCCGACGGCCGGCCAGATGATCCCTGCCGACATGGCCGCACAGTGGACCGAGAACAGTGTATGTGATTTGATTTTGGCGGTATTCCCGTAGGGCCCAGGGCTCACCGGACGTGCAGACTACCGGCTTCCAGGGTCAGCACTATTCTGGACAGAACTAATCGACATACACTGAATGACCTATAATTCGTGTCACGCTCGGACCTTCGATATTCACCTCCTGAACATGCTTGTCTTTTTCCCTATCATTCGTATTCTAGACAACATTTCAGCTTTCCGCTCTGTAGCATATATTTAAATCGTGTTGTTCCTGGTCCTCCGCAGTGTATTTCTCTATGGTCTCGTTTCTACCGGCTCCCGCCTCGGTTGTAGCATACCACGCACCCACGACTCGTCCATATGCCCACCGCTCTTCTCTGACTTCCCTGGTGTATCTATAGACATGTTCCTGCATCGTCATCATATTCAGCGTACCCGCATGCTAGGCCGGGCTCCCCTCTTCCCCGCGCAATGCCGAGTTGGACACTCACCGTCAGTCGAGGTGCGCTCAGCGAGAACGAGAAGCTTCAGAACACTGCATGGACGCAGGATCGGGCTCAAGCCAGATTGCCGAGCAATCGGGATGTGACTGTCTTCGGTCATTGCCAGCCAGCCGGAGAACCTCAGGCTGTGTCGGGCACATGGACGCCCTCGCTGTGCTTCCTGGCTGCGCCGGTTACGATGCAAAATACAAGGTCGTTGTAGGGGGACGATCATGCGCGACGGGTGGTCGAGATTGAAGGCGCGCCAGAAGGCGATGGGACGGGAAGGGAAGTGTGCGTCGGAGGTGGGCTTGTGTGGTAGAATCATGGGGCTTGCGGTGGCCACAGTCGGGCAGTAAAGAGTCAAAGTGATGCGATGGAGAGGTTATCCCTTTGCCTGCCTCAAGCCGAGTCTCGAGGAGGATGGGCAGTGGAAATGTGATGTAGTGATAGGTGATCAGCCGCGGATGATGTTCAGTCTTGCTCCCAGCGCTGGGGCCGTTGCAGAGCGACCGGCGGGCAAGTGTTGGTGAAGCATATCGACGCAGCTAGATCCGTCATAGGTCCGTCGCATCGAGAGCACAGGATAGCTGAGCTCACCGTCACCGTCGACAATGTCCGCAGCCATGCTCGTTTTCCAGGTCCATAGCTCCGTTGACCGCTGCCTTCGAAATGATCGCCCCGCGGTCAATCTTTGACGGCGTGTTGAAGAGACAGATCGACCGCGGTCAAAGAGAAGGTCGTCCGTGGGGCTTCGCTCGCAGCAAGAAGACGATGAGAGAAGGAATGGGCGGCGAGAACTCGAGCTGGCACCTCGCCGTCAGTGAAAGAGTTGCAATGTGCCTTGACCGCTCACAGACCGGGGCTCGAGGGCGGGGTGTGGTGTCCGAGCGAGTCGTACCAGTCAGACAAGGGGCGTAAACAAGAATATAATGCGCGGAGAATTCTCCAGATTGTCGATTGACACGGAAACCACAACTGGCACCGGCACATGTTACCACGGGCCCGCAGCTAAGCAATATTCGTACACGTCTTTCTTACGGCGTCCGCACCATCAAACACGTCCCAAATCAGTCTACAGCGGCCAATCGAGCTTCTCGCCGTAGTTCCAGTGGATGGCCTTGACCGAGGTGTACTCCTCGAGGGCGTAGCTTCCCAGCTCGCGGCCTGTGCGCTCACAATTAGCGCCCTTTCCCGAAGATCACAGCCTTCCATTAGCCAATCCCGCTGTTGGCTCGATGCCAACAGCGGCAACGATTCTGGCCGGCGCAAAAAAAAGGATGCCAGAACGGGAAAGTTGCTCACCGATGCCACTCTGCTTCTTGCCGCCGAAGGGCACGTTGTTGTTGAGCAGGTTGTACTGGTTGATCCAGACCTGCATGAAGATCACGAGCAGTGAGCCACGAGTCGATGAGGCACTTGATGAGCTACGACGCTGCGGTTACAGGCATATCGGCGGTGCGCGGCCAATGCTCGGAGCACTGCGTTGCAGCTCGACATCATGCAGAGGTATAAATTGCAAATCGGGAAAGAGCCTGTGTCTGGTGGCTGGACACTCTTGCCGGCATGAGAGACACGATTGATAGCAAATTCCACTCACCGTGCCCGCTTCAAGTGCCTGGGAGACACGCATGCACTGGCCAGCGTCGTCTGTGTAAATCACAATCAGTCAAAATGTCCATGTCATCGGCGGAGGCGCGGTACGAGATTCGAAGTCCTCGTCGGACGATCAGAATACCGGACGCCCCACATTGTCTCAAAGAGTCCCTCGGGACTGCACGACGGCGTCGCGCCCCCGTCGGGGAGGCTTTCTCCGATCCGCCCGACGACCGCGGAGAGGACATAAGGATGCGAAAGGAAAGGCGAAACATACTGGAATGCAGGCCAGCTCCAAGCCCGTAGCTCGTATCATTCGCCAACTCGATAGCCTCCTCCTCAGTCTTGAACTTCGCTACGGCGAGCACGGGTCCGAAGATCTCGTCCCTGACCTATGTCCGTAGTGTGCGGTCATCAGTGCCTAATGATCAGTCATCACGCACACAAGAGACGGTCGTGCAGACTCACGATCTTCATGTCAGGTTTCACATCGACGAAAACTGCGTTGCACAGTTAGCCTCTCGAGGGGGCGTGCACGAAGGACACGGGAATGCTTACTGGTAGGATCAACGTAGTATCCTTTTCCAGGACGTTTCTCCCCGCCGAGGATGCACTTGGCACCTGCTTGCTTGCCGGCCTCGATGTATGAGAATATCTTGTCGTACTGCATCTTGGAGACCTGCGACGAATGCGGGATGCTGTTAGCATCACGAGACCAGCTTACCATCAATGACGAAAAACTTCACCACAGGACCGCCGCCGCTTGACTCATCGAAGCCATCGCCGATCTTCAATTGCTTGAACTTCTCGACGACCAACTGAACAGTGACGGCGATCAGTAATTGCGCGTATCACAGCTCGGGCGCGCCCGCTGACCTGGATGAACTTGTCATAGATCGTGTCTTGCACGAAGAGGCGCGACCCTGCAGTGCAGTCCTGGCCGGTGTTGTACAGGATACCGAGCCCGACCCAGTTCGCGGCTTTGCAAGACACCACCACCACGTCAAATAGTCACCCAGGTTAACCAGCAAGGGCATGAGCGTACCCTGGTCCAGATCCGCCGATTCGAAGACGATCTGCGGCGACTTGCCACCAAGTTCCAAGCCGACCTATCACGCAAAACGTCGGCGTTCAGCGATCATCAGGTATCAGCGTAACAATGTCAGACTGCACACACTTTCTTGAGGTTGCTCTTCGCCGCGGCCTCCATGATCTTGCGCCCTGTCACCGTGCTGCCGGTGAAGGCGACCTTGTCAACATCCTGGTGGGACGATAGCGCCGCGCCGCCGACGGAGCCAAGGGACGGGACGGTGTTGACGACGCCAGGCGGGAACCTGCAGTAAGATCCAGCGGCATCGCACGCAAGATGAGGGTGAGCAAAAGGCGCCCTGAGCGTGTTATGGTGAAGCAGAACCATACCCGGCCTCGACGATGAGCTCGGAGAGTTTCTGGGGGATTGGAAGTCAGCACACACGACTAACAGTAATAGTATATGTACACGAGGTCGCTGGAAGAGCAGGGCCGACGCCCCGAGATCGCAGCCGAGAATACCTGGTTAAGGTCCACATCTTGACAACACGGGACGCCTCTTCTGTCGGTGCGGACAACGCGAGCCTGAGCAGCATACTCGGACCGTGGGGATTAAAACCACCGTTCCCATGAGATGTAAGAAGGCAGATGGCGTCTGCGGGAGGCACGAGCATGCGGCGAAGCTTCGGGAGACACGCGCATGGCGAGCAGGGCAAGTCGAGACCGCAAAGGCGTCCCCAGCACTCCTTACGACGGCTTCTCGAGATAGAAGCTCTCAGATGTCAGGGACAGGACTGCAGATCCCTTCGGTGAGGTAACTTGCCGGCAGCTATGAGGCCCATGACAGGGAAGTCGGTGCACGGTAGATTATGGGCTGTGAATCGCGCATCCCAGCGTATCTCATGCGACGACCACGAGCTGCGTCAGGCCGCGTCAACCTCCACACCTAAAGACAACGGAAAGCCTTTCGTGATGCTTGTGCGTCCCATGCTGCGTTGACAAGCGCATGCATGACATCGCCGCGCCACCATAGCTCCTGGCGCGCTGACGCCGCTCGTCACAGACTTGAACCTTCTCAATCGACATATGACGCAATCGCGGTCAAAGAAAGAACGGGAGCTCACCAAAGCAGTCAGCGGCGTGAGTTCTGAGGGCTTCATGACGATGGTGCACCCGCAAGCAAGAGCAGGCGCGACTTTCCACGACCTATAGAGCGGTTGTATCAAGACGTTCAAGCGGGCACATTTACAGCGCGTCTTACCACATGTTGATGGGGTAGTTCCACGGGATGCTGGATGACACATGGTTAACCTCAGCGAACAGGTGTCGGGAAACGAGCGCCTACATTTGGCCACAAACCCCGATGGGATCATGACGCGTGAATGCAACCTTGGTCTTGTTGTCGACTTCGATGGTCTGCGCAATGCGAACGGGGGCAATTCAAGTCAGCAAAATCCCTTTCACAACCGGTAGCAGATCGTATGGTCGAGGTTCGGTGAAGTAAACGATGCTACGAGGTGCGCCACAAACCGCCGGAGGTACTTGGGAGATCGCCGTGCGGCGTAGCGGCACCCTCCGCAAGACTCACCTGGCCAAGAATCTTGTCTGCCCATCCGGCGTAGTACCGCAGACATCCGACGCTGTCACCGATGTCGAAGTCCCTGGATCGCGAGGAGCAGTCAGGACACTTGCGCCCTCGGCAGCGTCGACAGCGCACCTGGCTATTTTGACGGGCTTGCCGTTGTTGAGGGCCTCGAGCTCCGCGAGTTCTTGTGCGTCACGCTCGATGAGGTCCGCGAGCTTGTTGAGGAGTCGGGACCGCTCGAATCCCGTCACATTCTTGCCCCATGTCGTCTTGAACGCCTTGCGAGCGGCGGCAACCGCAACGTCGATGTCCTTCTCGGAACCTGCGAGCTCGCTGTGAGAGATAATTCGGGATTTGGCGATCTCACAGATCGGTGATCGCGCTGTCCGAAAGTGGCGGACAACCCGGGCCCGAGAATGGGCACACAGGGCGGGATGCGTACCTGCGACAATTGAGCAGATAACTTCCTCGGTCGCCGGGTTGATACACCTAGGTACGTCATTCAGTACGCACGTTCTGCGAAAAGGACCAATAATGGGCGGTACGCACTGAATGGTCTCGGACGAGTCGACCGACGGCACGAACTCGTTGTTAATGAACAAGCCGGTGGGAACAGTGATCTTCTTTCCTGTGGCCGGGACAGTAAGGGTGACTGGCTGAGCGGCCATGGTGTGCAGACGATGGACGAAGATGGCGGTCGAGGAGGAAGAAGGCCAGCCACGGAACGTCTGTCGATAAGAGGATCTTGCATGGGAAAGCGAGATAAACACGACTCGGAGGCGAGCGACCATGTCCTTCAGCTGACTCCTGCACAGTCCGCCAGCGGCGCCCGCTGCGCTCAGTTGCAGTTGACCGGATTGTAACGGTCAAATCTGAGCGTTGAGTGATGTTGTGCTCGAGGAGAGCTGCGCGAGCCTGAGCGTGGCCTGCGCTGATATCCTGCACTATCCTGGAGGGGCGGTGTGCCCCCGCGCATGGATCTCAAACTCAGTCGTACACGGACAGCTGGTGTCTCTGGTGAGCGGAGACGCGAGGGTCTAATGTGCTGCCCCTAGACTAAGGTCAGAAGGGCGATCGTCGCCTGTTCCTCCCCACGGAGTCGCGGCCTATTTACCTGCGCGAACGCTCCTCTGCTCCTGCTCCCGACGACGAGCACCGCCCGCTCGAAATGTCCCCCAGCTGCGAGCCCTTGAACATCTGATGCCGTACACCAACAACTCCCAGAGTACTGCCGATGCGTATGTCGACGATCACGTATCTTTCTCCCGGAGCTCGACTAACGACCGCCGCCCCACTCTTCTTAGTTCCAACGACTCTCGAGCCGAGAATCCAAAAACAATTCCCCCAACCTTCATCAATCTCAACGACTGCAAGCCCATCCTCTCCACCACCACCACGAACACTAGCACTAACACCAGCGCAAATGGAACAACCGCATTCGTCTTCACCTCTTCCCGCACCCTCCGCGCGCTCCAGGACGAAGAGTCGAGCAGCTTCCACGCGGGCTCGAATCCGTCTATTCCCTCCACTCCCTCGACTACCCTCTCCGATTATTCATATCATCCCGCAAGGAGCCGTGCCTCCCTCACGCTCTCTCAGCTCGTCAGGCATTCGGACGGCGCCGTCGATGCACGTTCTCTCCTGGGCCCCAAGATGAGGGCCGCAGGTTTCGTAACCCTTCCCAACACGCTCTCCTCACGTTCCGATCAGGGTTGTCCCGGCACTCCCTCGTCTTCCGCTTTCACGGTAAGTGTCGATTATCCGCCTACGCCTAGTACTCCTCCCAGCTTCCCGCCCATCATGTTCATCAACCCCTCGGCCGTTGTGATGGCGCCGATGGAGGAATATCAGAGACATACGCAGTGGTCACTGACGTCGATGGAGCTGCAGGGAACGTACTCGTCGAACACGTCTAGTTCTAGTTCATCCGCGGGGTCAAGCGAGTTCATGCCCGGGCCCAGACAAGGTTTTGCATTCACCCCAGGTCCTCGGCCCGAGTACTCCCCAGCTTCGTCTACCTCTCCTCCTGTCGTTCAAGCATCGCGCAGACCTGCCTTGGAGCTTGCATCGAGCTCATCGGGATCAGATTCATTCGGCTCATCATCCACGTTCGCATCGGGCATATCTACTTCAACATCGCTGTCGTCCGTAGAGGAGACAGACGAAGATGTGCTGAGGG